>CABEEJ010002272.1:16175-67740 GCA_901482245.1 Timema douglasi | reverse complement strand
GGGGGGGGGGGGGGGATTCCAGCCTGTTTTTGGTGGAAATTTAATATTACTGAGTGAAATATCACAATATGGACACAATAGACCAACAGAAATCATTGCTCGAAATGTTCATTAAAAAAATACGTGAATTTTTTTTAAATATTTCAAAACTTAGTTATGTGTTTGTTAGGGGTGTGCAAATGGGATTATTTATCGAATCAAATTATTTCGAATTGAATATCAAAATTTCAAATGAATAGCACCAATAAAATAGTAGATTTTCCTTACATTTTTGATAAAATAATTTAAATTAGTAAATTCCTATTTAAAACGTGGTTTCATGTTTAAGTATGCAAAATGCAAACAAAAAAACACTTCAAAACAATGTTATTTGAGCTGGTAGTAATAAAAAAAAATACTGAATTTTAGAAAAAATTCAGGAAATTGAGTTTTTAGACAAGTTTACCAGAATCAATCTTTTTAATTCTGTAATAAATTTAAATTTAAAAATGGCATGCAAAATGTTTAACTAATCAGTATAGGGATTATATCTACTTATATTAAAACATTATTATTATTATTATTATAAAGGGTAAAATAATGGAGTGATTAATAAACAAGGTCATATTATGATTCTTTCATCGTTTCTATTATTTCTAAGTGGAGTTCTCATTTTCTAATATGCAAGACCTACTTTTGTTTGTGTAATGATTAGTACTCAACCCAAAGTTTGGTTGGATCCTAACCAATTCCATTGTTAGCTGACAGTCTAGGCAGCATTGAAAAGGCTTACTAGGGAAAATAGGAGTGCGGTAGTTTCATGTTGCTTTCCTCACTGAGCCAGAAGGTGGCTCCCAACTGTTTGTCTCTCCACCAGCCGTTATAAAAAACCTTCTTCCAACCCTTAGGCAGGCCACAACCTCTTGTTTTCTGCTAACAACGGTATTCCCCCCTCTCCTCATATTTAACCAAGGACAAGAGTATTTTTAACTCCTAGTCACAAGATTATCCAGCTACCCACTTGTTTGCATTGTAAACATACTGGTCTGAACGAGACTTTTAAGAAATTAATGGCACAACTAATTGATATTGCTAATTGGAGTTGCTATTCAGAGTTTTAAATCGAATATTAAGCCGTTAATTATTAAAAAAATATTATTATTCACAAACCCCTAGTTTTTATGTTGATATACACACGTATTAGAACTAATATTTTGATTGAGATTGTTTTCAAGGATATGAAAGAATCTGTGGGTGGAAAATCCATAGTTGGTAATAACTTGATGAATCTTTGCATACCCCTTATATTCAGTGGAAAATTATTTTTTTGTGTGCATAAAAAAGATACGAGAAAATGTAATTAATTATTTTACCATATTTTTTTTAAACATCAATATTTGTAGATAGGGAAAATATTTTCCTTTCTAGTGATAAATAGGTTAACTTCTTTTAAACATCTTAAAAAGGTCAATATTTATATTTTACAGACATCATATAGGAAACATACATATTAATAGTCAAAAATATTTGAGAATTAAAAAGATAGCAGCACAGTTTATTTATGTGAAAGTTCGCTAGTCTTAAGTAAATTAATTGATTAATTAGTAGATGAGCTTGATTTTAAAATATTTGATTAAAAATTAGCTAGCATCATATAAGTTTGTAAAAATAAATAAAAATAAAGTAATTTTAAACTTTTGCAGAAAGCCATCAAACGACGATTATGCGACCGATGTCCAAAAAATGTCCAATGCAAGTGTTTTAATTTTCTTGTTACTATGTCAACCTGTTTTTATCTCTTTAATTTATCTCTGTACAACAGGACATAATATGGTTGTGTGTATGAATGTGTGTGTCTGTACAATCACAAATGCTAACTCTAAAACATAAAGATTCCTTATCAAAGCGTCTTCGAGTTGTCCTTTTTCTCTTTAGGCTCATCAATAGTCTTGTTACAGTTTGCAGGTGAAATCGCAGACATGGGAGAGGATGCGGGGGCTGACAATGGTAAGGGGGAGACTTTCATTGCCTCAGAGGAATTTGTTGGTGTCTTGGTGACAACCGAATCTTTCTTCTCATTAACAACATTATTCTCTTTCAGGGAAGATTGGAGGTCATGATCCATGGACTCCTTCTCGAGAGCCTTTGCAATCTGGTCTTCCAACTCAATTACTTCTTCTTTCTTGAGTAGGTCGAGGAGTTCATCCATCTGTTTCTTGTTCAGTTTCACATTCTCTTTGCCAACAACTTCCAAGACCTAAGGGACATATCACATTTCTTAATCATCTCAAACAATCCTATTATAAAATTCACATTTGAATAGTTCTAGGGATTTTTTGTGACACATAGGCATAACCTAAGGTTTAGAGCACACTATAAGTGAAAAGAAGTAAACCTAGTGGTTTGCTTTTTAACTTTTTTTTAGGATACAACACAAATGTACATACTTTCTCACATAGGGCCAGTTCCATATCCAGATAGTATGCCTCAAGTGTGGCACTATACTGTATACAGGATGACACCTACTTAGACCAGAATGGAATAGGACAGTTTCACATATGAAAGTGGCCCATTACATTCTGATCTAGGGAGGTGCTGTCCTGTATATAGTATTTCCCCGCACTTGAGGTGTACTAAATCTGACCATGAAAATGGCCCTTAGTTTACTATACTGTAGTTTGAAACTTAGTTTTAATCAGTCATCAGTAAACTACAAAAGACAGACATACTAATAAATGAGCTAAGGCAATCACAAACACCATACATATTGAATTTGCCTGGTTACAAGATGACCCTAAATATAAAATTACCCCATGTTTTTCAAGAACCTAATGTGATAAAAAAAAGTTTTAATCCACTTATGAGGGTAAAATTAAATATATTTAAAATTATGTCCAAATAAAGATTAAAAGTCCAATAAGTTAAAACATTACAGTTCTGAACTTACTAGAGATTTATCAAAGCACAAGTTCCATTCCTGCATGGGCTTAGACAATATGTCTGATAGATCATTTGTGATGAATTTAGTCAAAGGCCTGGTTATGAATTACTATATGAACACATTATTTAAATGTATTATCTTGAATAGAGGATAGGCCTGTGTGGCTATAATTGTAACCAACAAATATAATATTCTAGCTATTTAATCCATCATAATAAGCACATTCATACAAATGTAAATGTACTATTGGCAGCAAAAAACCAACTACCAAGGTTATGGTGGCTACGTTATGTGATAGCTCATGACCTTAATCAATCACACATTTGTATTCAATGATTTCTGCATGTCCATCACAGATTCTTGCAGTGATTTGACAAGGTAAAATAAAAGCGACTGAAGTTTGAAGTACCGTTTACTTAACGGAAGATAGGGTTAATTTAACTTTAGTAAATTAATGATATTATTAATGAAGATTAAATAAAAACGTGACATGGACAGATATTCTTTGATAGTAACTTCCACCCCTCCCTCTCCCCCCAAAAAACCCGGCAAATACTTTTTTTTTTACCACCAGAGTTTCAGGAAGAGGATTTTCTGAATTTTCCCCTCGAATTTTGGGATTATGCACATATCTAAATAGAGGATAATTTATAAATTGGTTGAAAAGGAAAAAACATAGTGGACTGGTCCTGTAATGTATAACTATTTTGCAACTTTTTGAAATGATATCTGTGTTAATCATTCTTAGTTACAGGAATTTGTTTCTTGGGATTTACTGATTGGAGTAAACTCATGACCACCTGACTTATTTCTGCTAAATTTTTAGTTGAACATACTAATTGGGGTTCATACATGAGTAAGGGGGAAGGATACCTACTTACAAATCGAGTTTTCATGACACATATGTGAATCCTGTTTGAAAGGACAAAAACTTGTTTCAGGTTTTGGTGATCATTCTTAAGAATTTTTAATAGGAGTCAAGTTGAGCATCAGTTCAATAAATATGTTATAATAAAGAAATTTGGGTTGAATCTACTATTTTATGAATCTGAATCTTTATGTTATCTATGGATTTTAAATCTCGAATTCAAATCGAAATCCCAGGAAAAGTGATGAACAAAGAAAGGGAATAAAAAGATAATGGAATAACAGAAAATATAAATAGTAGCTAAATGTGAATTTTTTTTGCTATAATCTATTAATTATGATGTTCATACATTCGGTTAAGTATCAACACCTTAGCTCAGTCGGTAGCGTGTCTGTCTAATGGGTTAAGGGTCCCGGGTTATATTCTCGGCATTGCCGAAAAACTTATCATTTGTGAAATGGGAGTTTACCCTTTCACAGTGATGAATTAATGGCCGGGGACTGGATGTTGTGTCACCTTAGTCTTAAATTAAATTATAAGGCATATGAAACTACGACAATCCTAGCAAGCAGATAGTGGAAAATATATGGCTTGAATAAAGAACTGACCAAGACTCCTGGATGGAATGGTAATGGATGTAAAGTAATACATTCAGTTAAATATTAAATTAAGGGTCTGGTTTCGTTTATCTTATTATTATGAGTGAACTATCAATTAGGTGTCTGAAAGCTATAAAACAAATGAGAATTAAAAATTGAAAAAAAAAAGTTTAGAGGCACCATGGAAATGTAATGAAGTATTGTAAATGGTGTAATTTGTACCAATAGACACATATTCAACAGAAACATGGACAGTGAATGTAAGAAAGACTAGGAAAAGGAGGCCATTGGAATGAAGTTATCCAGGCAAGAGTGGGGGTACGAGAGTAGTAGAGGAAGCAAGACTTAGATGGTATGGACATGTAATGAGGAAGGAAAAGGAGAGAATACCAAAGAGAATGATGGATATGAAGTCATTAACATCACCATCAACTGTTTCCAGCCTGTAGTCGGATCAGTTTAGTATAAAATTCTTCCTTCTTCCTCTATTTGTCAACCACTCTTCCTGTTTTAATTTATTCCATTCTTCTACTCTCGTTGTGACACTTTCTGTTATCTGCTCCTCCCATTTCTTTCTTGGCCTCATTTGCGGTATTTTTCTTACATATTTCATTTCCAAAATTTTCTTCATTCTCTTTTTTCCCATCCTCATTACATGCTTATACCATCTCTATCTTGCTTCATCTACTATCGCATGTACTCCCTGTATAACTTTATCCCTAATCTTGTTTCTCCTCGTGACAGCTAACATGCTCCTCGCAAAATTCAATGCGATGGCCTCCACTTTCCTAGTTTTTCTTGGATTAAATGTCCATGTTTTTGGAGCAAATATGAAAATAAGTACAAAGTACGCCTGTACAAGACTTCCTTACATGCAAAGGGCACTTTTATTCTCCATAACGGGTCTCTTACACACCTATAGAATAACTCTCCCTGCTGTTCTCTTCTAGTTAAATCCTCTCTACTTCCACCTTTCTCCTCAATGATGAAGAGCTGGTGATAAAATATGCAGGAAAAAGTCCGCAAAGGTAACCAAGAAAGAGATGGGAGGAGCAGATAATAGAAAGTGTGCAAGTGAGAGGAGAAGAATGTTGGAAAAAGAGAGGGAGGAGGCATTCTACTAAACCAAGCCAACCACAGGCTGAAAACATTTGATGATGATGATGATGATGATAATATCATTTGAGTAATGATTTTTTTTTTAATATTAAATATTCTAAGTATCTGAGGATTCAAGGGTCTCATCCCAAAAATTAAAAATCGACCGTAATTTGATTTTGCTTTCAAATGAAAAGGTGGACTTTGCACACCCTTAGAGAAAACAGGATGATTATAGGCAGTGTGTAGAATATGTTCCTTCCAGCGCTGGTGTGACTAACCTTGAGCACGTGGTCTACTCTGATGGCACCATCCTTATCCACGTCCATTTGTTCCAGCACCTCAGCTATCCTGTTGACCAAAGATTCATCTGGAATCTTTTGAATTTGCTTAATGGAAGCAATCAACTCCTCGATAGTGACCAATTCCTCACTGAAACACAAAACAAAACACTGTTGGGCAACTCTTTCAATCTAGCAAAAATATAAACTTTAGTCATTAACTTTTCAAATTAATTAAATCCATTACGGTTTCCAGCCTATGGTATGGGCCATTTTTCTATTCAAGCTCTATATTTTCCACTGCCGGTTTGATAGGCCTGTAGTAGCTTCATGTCTTATAATCTATCTTAAGACTATGACAGGCACAACAACCATTCCTTGGCTATTAATTTATCAATATAAAAAAGGGTAAACCCATATTTTCTTGGCTATTCAAATCCACTTCTTCTTGAATTGAGATCTTTAGTTTACCTACGAATCATATGTATCGATTTTGAATCTGATTCTTAGAAAACATAAGTTTAAAAGGCCAATTTTACTACACTTGTATGTTTTTTTCCCCTATAATTTTATTTTGTTCCCATTAATTTGTAAATAATGGTCCAGGGTCTGGTTGTCTAACAATGTTGTAGATATAAACCACAAGTAATCATCACAGCTTTAAAAATAGAAACAGATTCAAAATTTGGTGTAAAAAAGAAAGGTTTGAGTCATTAATTAGTAACTTATTCATTTTTCTAATTTAGCTTAAGACATGCAATGTATTAGATTGGCAGTACGCACCTCTTCTTCTCAACGTCCTGTTCCTTGGTTCCAATCTCCTCCTTCAAATCCCTCTTGAGCTGCTCCTCCTCCTGTTCCAGCTCCGACAGCACAGCATCCATTTTGTGGATCATGCCGCTCACCTTCTTGAAAAGCCGTCGAGCTGCCTTGGACTCTTTCATTTCAGTGGACTTGTCCGCGTTCAACATTACCTGGTTCAGGTCCTGGACATCCTGCAATACAACACACTCAACAACTTGAGATTGGGAGAGGGGCTTGTACACTCTGTTCCAATCAAATTTACCAGAGATGGGTTGAATTCTTTATTTTACAAATCCAAATCTTCACTATACTTATGAATGTGAATCTTTAAACCAAATCTTATAACACATGGTAAACATAAGGGTTTACTTTTTATTATTTAGTGGCTAGATAAAATAAAAAATTTAGCTAAAAGTTAGTTTTTTTTACATACCGTAATGCCCTCATTCATTTATTAAGTTATATGGTGAATTAGTGATCTGAGCTCTGGTTTTAAGTTTGTCACAGAAATATTTAGGCTATATCACCAATAGGCAGTATATTAACTACTAAACAAATTCAAATTTTGAAAAAAGGGGAGAAAAAAGTGTAATTTTACAAATCTGAATTGTCAAACACGAATTTCAAATCCAAACCCTAGCAAACTTTTGCGATTTAATTGGCAATGAAAAATTTAAGTGTTTTCACACTTGATGTATTGTGGCTGGTTACAAGAGTGTTTATGGTTTATGAACAAGACAATACAAACTTTCAGTTACTTTCCTTGATTGAACTAGATGGCTCAGTTTCAATCAATAAGATTATACATATCTTTGTCACTGTCTGAATAAAACAACAAATTTCAGTTTAAATATTTTTAAAGAGAAACAAATTTTGTCACATAAATGATATAGTATTAGAACAAATCACAAATATCTCGATAAATACAGCTTTACAAAAGGATTTTGTTACTTTATTTTTGGATAGTATAGGAAATAAAATTATGGGAGCATAACAAACCCATTATTACATTCTGCCATTTACAAACCAAAGAGAAAACAAATTTACAATGCAAAATAGATAAAATGTCATTCCATATTTTGATTTTTAACCCAAAAATAAATATGTAAATTATTTTATTTCTATAATTTGGTATATAAAATAATTGTGCTTACCCTTCGAATTATATATTTTTTAAAGTTCTCTGCAGTAAAATAATTATTAGTAGATAATAAAAAGGACAGTTTTTAGATAAATTTGTTTTAGTCTAGGGCGTATATTGATGTGATGAAAATAATAATCAAACTTTGCAATGTAAACATCTCAATTTATATATCAATAAGTCGATAATGAATTTAAGCATTGATTGTCATGGATGTAGATATATTGCTGCTACTGAAATACAACAAAAGAATTAAAACTATTTCTAAAATAAAAATAGATACTTTACGCAAACATTTTTTATAATAAATACCAATTTAGTTTAAAACATGAAAAATTGTTCAAAAATTTGGGAATTTGAATATAAATACTTTTGTTTTACTTCGTGAACTTAAAAATATGCAGAAATGATTACTTTGCACTTGAAACAGGTTTTTGTTCTTTCAAATTGGATCTTTCACAAGTGTGGTGAAAATGTGATTCATGAAAATTGAGTGACCTTAATCAAGACCCCTTTTAATAGATTCCAACGTGTATGGTTTTATTGTGAATGAATATGAATAATTATATAGATCAAAATGATGGAATCAATCGATAGATTAAAAAAAATTGACAATAATATATTTTATTATCAATATGTAAAACTAAAAATAAGATTGTCATACTTAAACAGTCAAGAGAGGTTATACCACTTGCCTGAATAATCTTTTATGGAATTTTTAAAACTATTATTCTTTTTAAGAAAAACCTCTTTTCACTTTTTTGAGGTAGTTTATATTATATATTTGGAATAAGGTACAAGAAAGGTGGATAGAAAATATATAAAAGGGAAAAAACACAATATGGCTTTACAATGACAAGAAGAACACAGTTCACACTTTACACCGCTGCCACTGGACAAAGAAATGATGGCTGCGTCTTGAAGAAAATTGATCATCACTGCCAAATCACTCAACCTAGGTTTCATTCTATCGGAACTCATCACCTTTCCTGTACCTTCTTCTAAATATATATTAAAACTATTATTGAGAATTTATTAGGGGTCTGCTAGCACAAGTTTTTTTAATTCGAAACAATCTCAAGCAAGCTTTTCATAAAGCTAAGGAGTCAAGTCGAGCTTGAGTTGAATAAATCTATGATTTTAAAACTTAGTTAATTAAGTTGATAAAATAAAATAAGTATTAATTTATTTTAATTTTAGAAGAAAACCTATTTTGATGACAAACTACAAACTGCTGGTGGAGAGGAAGAAAATCATGAATCAAATGGAAAAAAATACACAGATTACACAAGCAGAAGAGGAAAGAGCTCTGCAGGGGAGTAATAGTGGTAAGTCAGCTGGGGTCAAAGCAGATATGGTAAGAGCAGCTGGAATTCTCAGTATATGGTGGTTGTATTGGACACTAACAACAATTTGGCGAAACAATCGGGTGCCAGATGACTGGACTAATGGGATAGTTATTCCACTGTTCAAGAAAGGGAGCAGAAGGAAATCCACCAACTATATAGGCATTACATTACTTTCTCATGGGTTGAAAATTACAGAAAGTATTAATGAGGGAAAACTGAGAAACTAGAAGAGGGGCAGCATGGATTCAGAACTAACAGGTATACATCAGACCTGATCTTTGCTTTAAGAATGCTAACGGAGAAGTATTGGGAAAAAAGGAAGGATCCTATAATAGTGTTTATGAACCTGGAAAATGCATATGATAGCGTCCCGAGAATAGTACTTTGGAAGAGTTTAGAAAGACTGGTAGTTCCAGGAAATTTGATTGGCAAGGTTTGAATGTTGTATAAAAAGTGCCTGGGCTGTGTAAAGATTGGAAAAAGCAGGTTAGAGTGGTATGAGAACAAAAGGAGGCTCAACAAGGAAGTTCTCTTTCCCCACTGCTGTTTGTCTCTATCATGGATGCTATACTAAAAGACATGAAAAGACAGTTAGGAAGCAGGAGACTTGGTGGACAACCCAAAAGGAGGTAAGTTGACCAGATAAAGGAAGATGTAGAGAAGAAAGGAGAGAGCTGTAGAATAGTGATGGAAGGAGAAATATTTCTGGACTGACAGTATTGGCGAGAGCTTGTTCGTAAATACCCTACACAGCAAGCTTAAAGTGTTCCACAATGAAGATCATTTTTAGTTGTTTTTTTAAAGAAATCAGAGACATATTTAAAAGAAAATATATACAGTGTTTCTATGGAAAACCAAGGGAAAAAATAAGTCAGGGAAAGTCAGGGAAATGACAACTCATGTCACATTTCTTTTCATCAGAAATTGTAAAGCAGTATAAGGAAGGTATTGCCAAAAGTGCCTCGAGGAAACCCTAACACTTTTGTTATAAAATATGATGTAACTAAGGCAGAAGACATATGAGCCTTGCAAGTTGTTGTATTTCAATTCGTGCAATAATTTATGTGCAATTTTACAAATGATATTTTCCGAGTGTTCCATTGCCACTGCCTTTATTCTTGGTGGAGACAAGGCTGCATATTTAATTGTGCATGACTTTGTCTCCATTCTTTCAGAACAACTTACTGGGCCACCTAAAATCATTTAACAACTTTTTAATTTTTTTTTATGAAAGGTTGAGGACAAATGTAAATTGTAATCAGAATCTGGGACAAGGAAAATCATAAAGTCGTCAGTCGTTACTTAAACAGTGTGTTTTTAGATATGAGCATAGCAGCAGAATTACTTAAACATTTTTTGAGGTATTTCTCCTCTTCCACTCTTTAAGTTGATACAAATGTCAATGGATGGCCCAAATGTCAATTTAATGTTTATAACACTTCTTCAGGAACACATCAAAACTTCCTTCGAAATGTTTCGAATATGCGAAGGTTATTGTAGATGTCGAACCGAAAGAGATTTTACCTTCAACTTCGACATTTTGAAGCTTTGCACACCATTAATAATGGGATGAACTTAACAACCAGGCTTCAGAACCAATAATTTAATCCTTAACTAAATATATATATGTTATAATGAATGGATTAAAAGAAAGAATGTTAACATTTAGTTACTATTTGTCTTTTCTATTATTTCATTTGATTTATGCTTCCTCTTATGTTCATAATTTTTTCCAAGATTCAAGATAAATTAAAGTTTCGGATTCATAAAATGGATTTGATCCAACTCTAAGAAACACCATTTTCAAAAGAAGTTAATCAATAAAAATAATTTCCATCAAAAATTTAATAAAATTAACTATTTGATTTGTACTATTCGCACCTGTCTGTTTATTTTATTAAGTTATTAGCTGTTCCGGTTATATGCCTCTGTACTAATGATTCTAGTGTTAGGAATGAGGAAGATACAATTTAAAGGAGGTGTACCTACATTTGTGTAGATAAAGTGAAGAAACCATTTAAGGAAAGCCACCCTTAGAACACCCAGCCAGGATTGACCTATGATCTCCCTGTCATTAGCAGTCTAGTCTGTTGCGAGAGTGATTCCTTAGCGCATGCAGCCACCGAAGAGGGTTTTAATAGTATTATAATTTTTACAAATCTTACCATATTAGTTTAGAAATTAATACATTTTTAATATAAAATTATTCCAAAGCATAATTTTAAAATATCTCATTCCTCTCCCAAATCTCGATATTTTTACTTATTTCCCATCTTGTTTCCGTCCATCCCTACTCTATACCCAGACATAAACAAGTCAATCAATTTTTCTTACTTATTTATTAATTCAGTCAAGTGGTGAATTAGTGGATTGGGTTATACTTATAATGTTTAAGTTTCCCCTATAATTATGTTAGACTTAACCACCAATGAAGAGTATAAATACTCTAAAATAAATTACAATTTTAAATTATATATTTTAAATCTATAATTTGATATTTTATTGAATTCTCAAATATCCTTAAGGATTCGAGGGTTCAACGGTATCATATATAATGTTTACCTGTTTTAATGTTTTGCCATAACCCTTATCATTATAACTGCACTTAATGTCTTACTACCTGTCACCTATTTACAATCATGGGTTAGGAATGAGTAATAAGTAATCCACCAATAAAGTTAAAATTATAAAAATCTGCAGGAAATGAGTTGCATATAATGATATTTACTTGATTCGTCAATATAAGTTAAAATATAAAATATTCTTTCAAGAAAGAATTTTGTAAATTGCTTAATATCTAGAGCAATATAGATATGCACACCCATAATAATATGTCACCGTTTTATAAGAGTGTGGGTAGTCCGCGTTTTCAATTCGAAGCAACCTCCAATCAAATATAATTCTCGAAGCCGAATCAAGGTTCAAATATATTTTGTTATTGTTTTAGGCTTGAAAACATATTTTATTGTGCTTAATTTTATAACTTCATATATATTACCAATTATTTCATTTTATAACTTCATATATATTACCAATTATTTCATTCTAATCTGATTGATCAAATTTTCATCACAACATGCAATTCAATTACTTCATAGTTTTTATATGATTATTATCAATTGGCAGCAGCTCAAAATCGTAATAATTGAACAGAATTGGAAAATTTAAGCTGTCAATATTTATACTGGCAAATATTCATCATAGTCAAAACTGGGATTTTTTTGAAGCAAGGTCCAAGAACAAATGTTTTCTTAATGAGAGGTAATGATTCATACTGCGACCACTGTTGGAACATAACTGACCTCCTTGTAATCCTCCATTTCTTCTTTGAGCGTGTCGAGCTCCTCCTTCTCAATGATCAGCTTCTTCTTATCCTTGCCAAGAGTGTCAAGGGCATCTTCTAAGGCCTCAAGGTCGATGGAGCTTAGGTCCTGAAAGATCACAACACAACTTCAGTTGTAAATACTGCCATGCGAAAGTACTTATTCATATAATTATAAATGTCACAATTTCTGGGGGTTTTTTTAGTTCCAATTTTTAAATTTTACCTCTTTTTTTCAATTTCAACTCCACAACATTTATAATTTCATTCTTTTTCCAAGCATCTAAACTCACATTAAAAAGAGTTGTATTTAAATACTGGTATTTGAATGAATATTGAAAGGAAGGTAGAAGAGTAAGTCCTACACACTAGAAAAATATAGGCCTTAAAGTTCAAAGTTGCATGTACAAACTTGTATCTTAATTATCACCATATTAGCTCAGACAATGAACAAATGGTCATTGTTTCGATACAAACTACAATAATCCGAAAAAATCAGTCACACTTCATGCTCAAACAAAATATTTAGATCTTGACTCTTATAGTACACTAGGCTGTCAATGAGGGGGGAGATTGAAATTTAAATATTGGTCGGGTGTACTGAAGATGATTTTTCCAAAATCGTTTTCCACTTTCGTTCCACACAAATGTGGGTACACCTCCTCTTTCTATAGGAACATTTACAATATACTGGCATCAAATGAAATAACAAACAATATACACACTCCGATAATTACACACTTTAAAAATTTCGTAATGTTGTTTGTATGTCAGGTCTTTCATGAAATGGAATTTGAGAGCTAAGGATTAAGCTATCAAGAATTGTGTCTATAAAGTTTGATATCCCTTCCAATTAATGGGATTTTCCAGAAAATATGAAAGGTGAAACAAAAAAAAAATTGCAACTTACTGAAAAGCAGCATTCACTCACTTTTTTCCTCACACCTTCGATTGATGGACATTCTGGGGACAAAATGTTTAGAATTTCTGGAGCTTCATCTCTCAGAATAGGAGCTTTATCCCTCAGAATTTCCTTTAATTCCTTAACTTCCTAAAACAGAATAAAACAATGTTGTTTCAAAACATAGCTGCCAAACTGGAAGGAGAATCTCAGTAAATATATTCACAATAGTAAAGGTTGGTACAACCACCAAATTTCATGAAGCGTAACTATCTGGCGTTTTCCCAATGTCCTTCACTGTTCAAGGGTGGCAATTGTAGCAACCCGAAATGGTCACCAAACAAATTACCGGCTATCCGTGCATTATTTTACCTTTCTTATAGAAATTAAACTGAATCGTGTTGGTAGTGTCTGAAATTCCTTTACATGGCGCAATATAGCATTAACTTGGATAGCTATTAAAATAAATTGGGTTCACTTTATCTTATTTTATTACTGCATATAATAAGATACATATGTAATGTAACATATCATTTATTAAAAAAAGAAACTCAAATAACACACCCACACTGGATATGACCGATATCGCTTAGCTCTAGATTGCATCTCCACATTTTGATAGAAAGAAAGAAAATAATTTTATATGTACCACATTGATATGTTTGGACTCTAGTAAGAATTCCTATGGACCTAGTTGCGTCTGACTTAGCCACACTTAGTGCTGCAACTTTCGTTTATTGCATGCTTCAATCCAACTAGTCAGAGTTCTGTAACTATGCTGACTATGTAGCAATAATATTTACACCCCTCTTCCCCGCATCCAAACTAGTGAGAAAATAGCCTATTTCCCCGAGAGAGAGAGAGGAAAGGAGTGAATATTGTGCATAAAAGATTTCGTTGTTTTAGGTCCAAGTCATGGATATAAAAAAGTCTTATATTGTAGCTCAAGAATTTAACTAAAAGATTTTTAAAAAAAACAGGAAATTTTACTAACATTACGGTATATCTCTATAAGGAAAACCTCTTTTCGCTTTATGGGGTAGCTGTATTGAAGAAGGTATAGGAAAGGTGGATAGTAACATATATTATTATTATTAGCACCGCGTCTTACTACCCGTTCGGGTTATACGCACTTATGCTAATGTGTAATGGTAGGGTGATTGTGAGATGAAATGGAGGACCTACAGTTTAACGTGGGATCCGAACCACGGTGGAGGCCTGGCATTCCCCACATTCACAAGATGTCTTGTCAGAGGTGAAGGAAGGGTTTGGTAATCAGATAAATCTGTGCCGGGACCGAGGATTGAACCCCGGCCGCCAGCACAGAAGTCTGACACCTTACCCCTAGACCACCAGGTCACCTAGTAACATATAAAAGGAACACACAAAATATGGCTTTTACAATGAAAAGACGAACACATCTTACACTGCTTCCATTAGACAAAGAGACAGCAATTCCCTATTTGTTCATTGGCACCAATGTAAAGAGTGAGCTGTGTTCTTTTTTTCATTGTAAAACCCATATTGTGTTTGTTCCTTTTATGTGTTTCTAACCACCTTTACTGTACCTTCTTCCAAATATAATTTAACAGTATGGTATTTAAGTAGCGATCAGTGCACCTGGCTACAAGCTTAAGAGTCCCAGGTTTGATTACCAGCTGCTACTTTGGGTATTTTTCCAGAAAAGGGAACTACCCCAACAGCCACCAGGGTTTGGTTAGTTAGGCTTAAGTTAGGTTTAAGTGTTTCCACTGGTTCCACAATCTCATGCCCACTATCACCATCATCTCATCTCATTGGGACATGGAAAGATCCTCCATGGAAAGGATGTGTGATTAGTATATTCGGACGTCCCTTGGGCAACAATACATTAGTACCGACTAATACTTCCACTTCTGGGTTACAAATCATGTTGCCCAGATGCATAATATATATATTCATCATAATCATCAAATGTTTATAGCTTGTGGTCAGGTCACTTTAATAAAATGACTATCTTCCTCTAGCCTTCCAACATTCTTCCTCCTTTAATTGCTTTCATTCTTCTCTCATTTTTACACTTTCTGTTATCTGCTCATCCCATCTCTTTCATCTTCCTTGAAATCTTTTTCCTAAATTATTCATTTCTATAATTTTCTTTGGCATCCTATCTTTTTTCGTCCTAATTATAGGCCAATACCATCTCAGTCTTGCTTCCTCTACAGTAGCACCATGACTTCTTTGGTGCTGACTGACAGCTTACAGCTAACTTCTGATAGTCAACATTTAGGTAGATACCTAAATTTTGACCGTCAGAAGTGACAGCTGCTAAACACGTGTTTTTGCAGATCATATGGTTCGGTTTAAGGATACATAATTTGGTATGGTAGCTTTTCAAAGCTGTCAGTCAGCGCCATAGAAGCATGGGGCTGCTGTACTATGTATCTAATGTACTCCCTGTACCCTCATTCTTTCCAGGATACCTTCATTTCTAATCTTGTTTAGCCTTGTGACAGCTAACATTCTGCTCACAAACTTTATTCCCATGGCCTTCCCTTTCCTAGTCTCTCTTACATTGAATCTCCATATTTCTGCTGCATATGTGACAGTGGGTACAAAGTGCACCCTTTAAAACACTTCCTTACACTTCAAGGGCACTTCTCTTCTCCATAGCAGGTCTCTTATATCTCTATAGAACAACTCTCCATGCTGTCCTCTTCTCATTACATCCTCTCTACTTCCACCTTTTGTCTCAATCAGGTTTATAAGATGTTTTACATTCTGTACTTTTCTCAACTCTACTCCATACTTTGTCCAACTTTATAGATTTACTAGGCCTTATCCCAGGGCCGGTTCTTGGCCTGTGCGAGCAATGCATTTGTAGGGGGCCCCCAAGGATTAAGGGACACAAGGCTATCCCTTTTTTAATTGTTTGAATAAATAAAAAGATAGCAAAAATATGTGGGTCGTAAAATTAAATTAGTTACAAGAGCACCAACTGTTCAATTAGTGTTTGTTAATTTATTCCCCTCCTTTACCCATGCTACGTCAGTCGTTTCCCTTCTATTCCTGACACTTCTCTCCCCTCTCCTTTCCTCCTGAGGCCATGTCGTTCATCTTTCCTCCCCTCCTGAGGCCACGTCACTCATTTCCCCTCCCCCCTGAGGCCCCACAGCTCATTTTTCCCCCCTTCCTGTGACCACATCGCTCGTCTCCCCTCTCCTCCCCTCCTGAGGCCACGTCAAGCATTTCCCTTTCCCATAATTATTGAGTGTAGTGTTGTAAACATGACCGTCTATTAAATTAGGCTCAGAGATTAGTTGTATTTACCTTTATTTGTGCTTTTTAATAGATTTTGAGTTTCGTCATAGTAGTTTTGTAAGTTCATAAGACAAAACATTTAATGTGTTACGAATTTTGAATAGTAAAGGGTGTCTACAAAACATATTTTACAAAATTCCTTGACTTTCCAGGTTTTCCAAGCAACATTTTTCAATTTTCCCTGACTACTTTTTTCCAGTTTTAATGGTGGATGATGACTTATTTTATTTATTATTGATCACATATTAAAACACATTTGTATCTTCTAAACATAAACAGTTTTAACAGTTATCTTAAAAATTAAAATGTTATTTTATTTAGTTATTATTCACTTTTGTTTTAGTGTTTAGCTGCAAAATTAGTGGGATATTTTAGACATATGTTTTAATTCCCCGATTTTTCCTTATTTTTAGTTAAATTCCCAGACATTTATTTATTTCCCTGTCATCCAAAAATTCCCTGACTTTTCCAGGTTTTCCCTGTCTGTAGCCACCATGTAGTAGGAAAATCAGCATGATTAATCACAGATTATAATTCATTGTTGATGCACAAATAACCGCTCTATTATGATTCATTGATACCCGCAATGATAAAACTATTGAGAATATCAATAACTAAATATGAAATGCACACAAGGATAGACAAACAAAGCTTTGTAAGAATGTTTCATTTGATTAATACTAGTGACCGCCCGTTCATGGTGTTACATAATAGAAAGTATTTTTCTTTTGAACAATATAGTGTTGGAGATAATGACAATGAGATTTTACTCAAATTACTCACTTTATCCAAGCTTACATTATGGCAGTGTCGACTTAAGAAGGTGAGCTACCCTTTTAAAATAGTACAGGATAAGCTCTGGACCAAAATATTTAAATAACCTTTAGACCAAAGCACTTATTTTTTTATGTCTTCAATTGTGGTTTTTCAAATTAGTATACAACCACTATTATAATTAATTTATTTACTAATTTATCTAATTATTTCTTATAACATTGTAATAAAAATGTTTTTTTAGCACTGTCTTTTACTACCGTTAGGGTTATACGCCAATATAAAAATGTTAAAACTATATTATATTTGATATGAAAACTATAGTACCGTATTGGCCCGAAAATAGGCTGCCCCCAAATATAGGCCGCACCCTAAATTTTCAACAACTTTTAGAGAAAAAACAATATTCCCACTTAAATATAATCAGTGTATTAAATCATTTGAAAATAGAAATTGTTTAATGGTAGGTGCTTACACTTAAAATTAGGTTATTTAAATAAAATCACTTTCATAGAAAAAACTCACAATATTTACAATTAAAATGATATCACTTGGAAATAAAAAAGTAAGTTATTCATAATCAAAATTAAATTGCTTGGGAAGAAAAGGTAAGTTGTTCACACTTAATTCCCTGGCTAAAACCCGCTCTTTTCTCAACATGATCCGTCATATTGCACTTCTGAATTTAATACACGCACTAAATTATTCTCACAGTAGAATAAATGTTCCGAATTTAATACACGCACTAAATTATTGTTCTCACAATAGAATAAATGTTGACCATTTAATACGCATACTAAGTTATTGTTCTCACATTCACATTAAAATAAATGTTGACCAACATACTGAAACAAAATCTCACTAGAAATATTTAAGCTCACTTTACCAAAAGTGTATATTGCCGATAGAATGCGCTGAAAAATAATTTTATTTTGCAACCATTATGGCTCAAATATTGTACACACAAATATGATAGTAATTCATCTATTTTTAAATAACTTTGCCAGCTGTCATGGTTCATCTATTTTTAAATAATTTTGCCAACTATAAAGGTTCATTTATTTTTAAATAGCGGTGGAGATATATATCAATTTAACAACATGCATAATCTATAGGTACAAAATTGAATGTGTATTATCTAAGAGTGTGATTATAGGCCGCTTTAGAGTTTTATGAGAGCTGTTTCTTGGAAAAAAAAATGCGGCTTATTTTCGGGCCAATAGGCTATATGTATAATATATCATCTATGAGTAATTTATTCACTCCCAAAATAATATATCAATCAAGTCTCTTTTCAAATAATAAGTTAAAGCTCACATGTTCGTTTTATTTTCAAGATTACATATAATATATATACTAACCTGATTCATATTATCTAACTTTTTATGCAATTTAACTGCTCTAATCTTTTATTTAAAAAAATATATGGGGCCCACATTCTAGTTTGCAGAGGGAGCCCAAATTGTCTAGGACCGGCCCTGCCTTATTCTCTTCCTTGTCACTATCATTACTCCACACTTTGCCATGCTAGATTTCATTCCTGCCCTCCTCTAAATTTCCCATCCACCCCTAACTACTTGCAATCCATAATTTCGCCATTACTACCTTAGTCAATGTTTTAGAAGTTTTGCCAGCATTTCAATGAGATCTACTCACCCTCTCAATTCGTTTCTGTTCCTCCTCTGTCTCCTCCAGTCGTTCCTCGTTGATCCTCTTCTCTTCCTCACAGATCAGATCAATCTTCGTCTTGTTGTCGATCTTACCTTCACGCTCACCAATAACAGCTCTTGCACGGTTAACCTGGTTGGACACATTATAGCTTGAAACAAGTTTACATGTTGTAATGTTTGCCAAGCAAAATGATAAAAATGGTGGTTCCTTTATGTTGTGGGAGTTTTAAATATGAAATGCTAAAATTCTAAAGTAATAAATAAAACCATATAGGATTAAACCAAATACCAATTTTATCTACTCATTAGATTCTATAACATAGATGTGTGTAAATGGGGGTAAGAGGGGCGAAATTAATTTATTTAGTTAACAAAATTAAAGAAGTTAAAAATCATGTAAACATAATGAACACATTAAAAAATTGTTATCTCAAGGAATCTTAAATATTGTTATACATTCAAAGATTTGAAGAATCTATCTATATTTAAAACCTACCACAGTATCTGGCAATACGGAGATAGTGGCCTTGAGTTGGTCCGCTGTGGAGACCGTGTCTGGGAGTAGCAGGGCCCGAGACAGCAGTAGGAGGGAGGGGGGCACCTTCTCATTGAGACTCAGGTCTAGCCACTGCTCCAACTGGTTGCGAAGACCTGCCTCTGACATGCCATATGCCCGCATCCCGCGTGCCCGGCATGCCTGCTGTAGCTCCCAAGGTGTTAGGGAGTCGACTCCTTCCTTCTGGATCATCTACACAAAATGTTCAAAATGTGTTGAGTCCACTTTATCTTGAATCTGAATCATTTTACCTACAAGACCAGAATAGCAAATCCAAATCTAAATCCTATAAAATATGATAAGCATTAGTATCGATTTTGTTTTCTTCAATTCTAATTTTGCTCACCTCAAATCTTTAGTTGCTATAGAAAATAGAAATTGTATATAGAATATAACATGTTGTGTTATAATATTAATTCACAATTAGTGAAATGATAACCTAATGTTCTTGGTGTCTGGCTAGATATTTTCTATAGTTATTTTGGGTTAAGGCTGATGCATACACATATTTTTTACTGATTAGTAGTTAATCCTTTGAAAAAGATAATGAAATGGTAAAAAATATCATTGTTGAGAAAAACAATGAAACGTCCAATCTTCAGTTACATTATAGCTAGCAACTTTTTGTTTGTGATGCTCTAACTATGTTTTGTCAAAGCTATGCTGTTTAATAACTTGAACAATCTCTTCTGGACGCAAGTAGTTTGTTATCTGTTAATCTTTCATTCGTGATTCATTCAATAAAAATGACTAGTTCAAGGATAATTTATCTCTACTTTTCAGTTTACTGTGAATTTCCATATGACATACATTGTGTACAAACACATCTTCCACATTGTCATCTATTTGAATTATTTGATTGCAAAATATTGGGAATATTATTAACATACAATACTTTCCTTTGCATTAAAAAAAAAGAATTCCCAATTAAAACCCATTCCTAAGATTTAGAGAATGGTGATTTTTGTTTTAAAATATATTCAAATTGAATTTAGAAAATTTTGAATTGAATACAAATAATTTCAAATTTGAATCGTTAATAAAATCTAGGTATTACTTAAGCCTACTGGTATACATATGGTCAGGTTATATAATATGTCTCTATAAGGAAAACCTCTTTTCACTTTATGTATTATATTTGGAAGAAGGTACAGGAGAAGTGGATAGAAACATATAAAAGGAACAAACACAATATGGCTTTTACAATGAAAAGAAAAACAGTCCACATCTTATATTGCTGCCATTAGACAAAGATGTAATAATGGCTGATTCCTGAAGAAATTCATGATAGTTACTAATAAAGCCATGAGAAAGATATTCTTACTTGATTAAAATCTTTCAAGCAGAAAAAAAAATTAGTTACTGTGTTAGAAAGACACTCAACAAAATTATAAATACACAAGATAACGCTCTAGGAAACTAGGTAATAAACTTAGTTTAAAATTAATCTAAAAAAACAAAATATAAAAATACAATTTTATTAAAAAATATTAGTCCATTGCTTTTAGTTTATTGAAAATACTTACATAGTATCAAAGAATCATTTCTCTTTAGCAAAAGATAAGTCCCTTTAGGGTTAAAATAATTAACTATCATCATCATTATGAACAGCTTCCAGCTACTGGCTGGGTCTGTTTGGAACATAAGCATCTCCATCGCCTCCTTTCCTCTTACTCTCCCTCTCTCTCCATCCACCTTAGCTCAGTCTTCTCCTCTTTCCTCCACACTCCTTATTCCCTTCAGCCACCCATCCCTTAGTCTTTCTCTCAGCCTCCTACCCCCCTCCTTCATATCCAACATCTTCCTAGGCATACGGTCCTGGACCGGCTCTTCCTTTACTATTGTTCTTCTCTCATTGCTCATCCTGTCAAGTTTTGTCACTCAGATCCTGCTTCTCAGAAATATCATTTCACTCACCTGCATTCTACTTTTATCCTGTTCCTTCCTACCGACGTTTCTGCAGTGTACGTCAATAATCATGGTAGGTAATAGGCATTGTAGATCACTCCCTTGCACTTGTTTGGCATATCCCTCTGCCTCTGTTTGCCTTCCTCTCTCACTTATTTATCTCTTGTTCCTTCCAATCTCCTCTACAATACTGCCCAGATACTTGAAACTTTTTACTATATTGAGTTTCTCCCCTTTCACTGTCACAGTAGTAATATAGAGTCTGTTCATGATAGGTTTTAACCTGGATGGCAGTTAAAAATCATATGTTTAGTATTTTGGGTTGCCAACACTTGTAAAATATCACTGTTTTGTTATAAATGTTACAATATTTTAAACATAATTAAAAGTACTTATTCTTGATTTTGGAATGTTATCTATGATGTGTAATACAGTGCATACATTAATACCTTTTAATACAAGCATCATATTTACTTGGAAAAGAGAAAATATTTGTTATTTTTTGAAAATATAATAAATTATTTTATGATTATTTATCATATTTTGAAATATTTAACTGAATAAAATATTGTTATCCATTGCGTGGGTGCATCATTGTAAAGAACTTGTTCCTGTCATGTTCAATCACATGGTTTAAATTCGTCGGTTGCCATTTTGGAGCTATATTCGTTAGACTTTTGTGAAAGTGCTCTGAATAATATTTTTTTAAGTGGAATAAAACAACAAATAAGCTTTGTGACTGACCTCAAATAAATATATAAATAATCTGGCCTAAATTATTGTGGTTAACTATCACATTCATACATTACCATATTTTTTCATTACAGCTATCCAAAGTGACATATTAACTGTTGACATAGGGATGCATTAGGGACTATTCATAGTAACTTTTTGAGCTGTCATCCAAGTAAATTAAGGTTGTGAATGTACTTTACCTGTTCTTCCTTGTCGTGATCACCAACTCACTCTTCCTTACGTTAAACCTTATTCCATACCGCTCTGCCACTTCTTACCAAACCTCCAGCTGCTCCTGCACTTCTTTCTCCTCACACCATCAGGTCATCTGCATACACCATTGCTTTCATCTTACTCTCCCCAATTCTTTCTATCACTTCTTTCATTATTTCGTCCATCACTAAAATGAACAGTGTTGGAGAGAGAGCACACTACCTTGTTTCAGACCATTCTTTAACTCAAACAATTCACACTACCCTTGTAAAATTCCTCACACTTTTTATGGTCTCATCCTGCACTCCTTTCTTCTCCAGCGCTTTCCACTCTCTTCTTCTGCATACACTCTCATAAGTTTTTTTCAATTTCAAAGAAGAGCATAGGCAGGTCTTTTCCGTACTCAGTGTGTTGCTCTAGCAGCTGTCTCACAGCGAAAATTAGATCCACTGTTGACCTTCCTGATATGAAGCCATATTGCGACTCTCAAATATTCTCCTCCTACTATTCCACTAATTCTTTTTTTCCAATATTTTTTAAACACTTTCGCACAGTGGCCCATTAAGGTGACTCACCTATAGTTTCCACACGTATTCTTGTCTCCTTTCTTGAAGAAGGGTACTATTATTCCCTTTTTGAGTTTTCTGGGACCTTCCCTTTGTTCTATATTGCTCGTATCACTCTATAGAGCCATTGTAGTCTTCCCTCTCATGCTGCTCTCGGCATTTCCACACTTACTTCATCACCCCCTGACCTGAATTTCCAACCTTTATACTTTTCATTGCCACTTCCACCTCTCTCCAGGTAGGTCGCTCACACTTTCCTGGCTAGTGCTCACTTCTTCCTCTCCCTCATCATCCTTAGTGGCATTAGCATTTAACAGGTCCTCAAAGTACACGCTCCACAATTTTCTTAAGTCCACTTTTCCACCACCACATTTGTATTCTTGTCTATAATTCCAATCTGTTCCTCTCTATTTCTTCTGTTACTCCTGACCACTCCATTCAGCATTTTCTTAATACCCACACTGTCCTCCTCAGTAACTTTTGTCCACATCTTCATTCAACTTCTTTTCTCGTCCTCCACTACCATTCTCGATTCATTCTTTTTTGCCTTATAGTCTTAAGTATATCATATATTAAATATAGCTTTTTAAATTATTGCAATTAGTTAATTTTTGATGTGAATCAAAATAAATATTAAGTGTACAGTACAGAGTGTATTGAAGTTAACTTCTACTTGAATAATGTGCATGAAATTAAGCAAAATATGTATTAAGCAAAAGATAATATATATTAAATATAATGAAAGAGTTGTAAAAAAAAAACACAGACAAATAAAAGTAAAAACACTAAGACCTATTTCAATATTTCAATGCTCTTATATATATATATGCGTGTGTGTGTGTATAAAGTTGTGTTTTAGTTGCTCACACTCATATATTTATAAAATCAAGTCAATCCGGACATTTTGAATTTAATTACCTATAATATATAGGTTTAAAAATAAGGTGGCCCAATGGCTAAATAATTTTATAGTAGAGGCAATTAATAAAACTAAATAAAAAGGAAAAGTGTGGGAAGAATCCAATGCACAAAGGTGACATCTTCTTCCTCTCTTCTATCTTCTAGAGTAGAAGTAGTCACACACACATTTTAACACAAATAAAATAATATTTCGGCATTGTTGCCTTTATCAAACACAAAGAAGAAGAGAGTACAAATAACACAAACAACACAAACAACACAAACAATGGATTACTCCATTTTGAATTTAAAAAAGAAAATTGAAATGGAGTAATCCATTGGTGGTGTTATTTGTACTGTCTTCTTTCTTCTTTGTGTTTGATAAAGGCAACAATGCCGAAATATTATTCTATTTGTGTTAAAATGTGTGTGTGACTACTTCTACTATAGAAGACCAAAGAAAAGAAGATGTCACCTTTGTGCATTGGATTCTTCCCACATCTTTCCTCTTTCCCTTGGTGGGCTTTCTTCATCAAATTTACTCTTAGTAGTTTATTTTTTCCTTTTCTTTAGTTTTATCAATTTCCTTTATTATAAAACTATAATATATAGGCTAATTAAACTAAAAAATGCCCAGTAACATGAAATTCAAACACAACCTCTTGGGAGCACAATCACACCTTCACCCCTTTCATTACCTTGTCATCTGCAGCCAAACTTCGCAGCTTCATCCTCAGTTGGAACCTAAGGAAGTTGATGGTTCCTATGGGTTGCAGCTCAAGGACACGGCAGAGGGCCACCAACTGTGGCCGGGTCAGAGAGTCCAAGGTCAACTCATCCTTGAACAGCTTGCTGAACTTAAGGATCTCCTTGTTGGTCGCTTTTTGCCCCGAAGAGCGCAGCTGTTATAACATGCAGTAGTATTGTGGTGTCAATTTTATCTTCCCCCTTTTTTTCACATGAATAACATGCTCAAGCCATTATTGCTTGGTGAATAATGTAAATTCCAAACCCATTGGCTTTTTTTTTTACAGTGCCTTACTAAATATATGGGTTATCTGCGTTTAACTATACTAATAGGGTAGGGATGGGAAAGGTAGTCAGTCACCTTAGTGACAAAGTCTGCAAATTCTTTGGCCGCTTCAGATCTGTGTCCTTTGCCCTCAACAGCCATCTCATCCAATGTCTTCTGAAGGAACTTGGCCATCTCCAGCTTCACTTTTAGAGCCTGCTTCATCTTGTCTTCCTGGAAATAGTACAACAATAGATCCACTATTTAATTTGGACCTAAATTCAGAAAAGCTTCTAATAGTATCGTTACTGATTCAAACTATATAGTTATTTTAAAAATAGATACAAACAAGTTGACTCTTCTAAATTATCTAATCTTAGCAATACAAATTATTTGCATGATTCAGGAATTCAAAGCTAGCAACAAACTCCTAGTATTTATACAGTAGTAAAAATGGGCTCACCTGAAATTCTTGGATTAGTAGTAAATCTAGACACCATCCACAGAACATTTTAGAAAACATTCTAAATAGACTAAAGTAAGGAGTGATATTAATTTTGGTTAATACTCGGATAAAACTTCAGGATTGCTATACCCAGCATACAGATTGAAAACTATAGTGAATTAAATAGATTATAAAATTTTGATTAAAACTTAGATAAAACTTCAGGAATGCTATATCCAGTATCTAAATTAAAAAATATAATGAATTAAATATGTTATAAAAATTGTGGTTAAAATTGAATGGCTGTAACGTTCAAACATCTGGTTAAATTGTGCTTAGAGCGCACAACAAAGTGTCATATATAAAGTTATTCACATACATTGCAATAACATCATCAACAAAATTGAAAAATAAAACGTGTGTTGACGACAAGTTTAAAAATACACAAACAACACATTAAAATATAATTACAATATTGGACAATAAATTAAGGATAGAAAAAACCCAGTTTTAATTCATCACTGATGTCAACTAGTTAAATCATTTAAAAAATCGTAGGTTATAGTATTTTCCAAATTGGTAAAAGGTTTAGTTGAGTGTCTAATTACAAAATTGAAAAAATATTTTAAGTATAGGTTGAGTATCAAATCCAAGTCTTATTTTGTTTCAATCCTGTTACTCCTTTGATATTCAGTGATTAGAAGAATGCTGATTCAAATCCTGCCGACATGTTTCGGTGTAATTGATACCATATTCATGGCCACAAAGTCATTGAGCGAGACACAATGTAATCGCTGAATATCAAACAAAGGAGTAACGGGACTGAAACAAAATAAGACTTGGATTTGATACTCAACCTATACTTAAAATATTTTTTTCAATTTTATAATTAGACACTCAACTAAACCTTTTACCAATTTGGGAAATACTATGACCTATGAGTTTTAAAATGATTTAACTTGTTGACATCAGTGATGAATTAAAACTTGGTTTCTTTCTATCCTTAATTTATTGTCCAATATTGTAATTATATTTTAATATGTTGTATGAGTATTTTTAGACTTGTTGTCAACACATGTTTTATTTTTCAATTTTATAGATGATTTTATTGCAAAGCATGCGAATAACTTTATATATGACAATTTGTTGTGCGCTCAAAGCACAATTTAACCAGACGTTTGAACATTAAAGTCATTCAATTTTAACCACAATTTTTTTTAATATATTTAATTCACTATATTTTTTAATCTATATACTGGGTATGACAATCCTGAAGTTTTATTCAAGTTTTAGCCAAAATTTTATAATCTACTTAATTTATTATATTTTTCAATCTATATGCTGGGTATAGCAATCCTGAGGTTTTATCTAAATTTTATCCAAAACCATCCATAGAGTTTTAGATCAGAGTGTATTGTCTTCATGGTAAATCGTCCGCCACAGTATATTGTTTACTGGACCTTCTCAAGCTTCTTGTTTTAGACTACTGCAGTAATACGTTATAGTCAATAATCATTAACTATAATAATAAGGTGCACTAAGAATTGGACCACTGCAATTGATATTTAATGTCCTAAATTCTATGCGTAAGCCTACTTTGCTAAAAATGCAACAAATAACTCGGCAATGTATCATATTCACAATATATCCTCCCACTAGGCGATGCAATGTACTGTCTACCAATAGTTGAATACTGATGCAAATTACATACATCGTTTAATTGAATGATTGATGGAAAGTTTTCTATACCCTTTACTACTGTAAATAAACACTTTCATTTCCGAGGCTTTCAGACACATTATAGAGTTGTAGCTTGTAAGAGTTATCAGGTTTTCTCCTCACTGTCACAATCGCCCCAACATTGTTAGATCTTTAATTGCTAGGCAGAAGGTTGAGTAGATAAGCCTATTTCATAACATTCACACTCTATTGCCATTTACTTTGTTTCATATAAATTGGCACTTGCTCAGCAGCCCAAATAATTCTCATATCTAATAACCACCACATATATATATATAATTATGATGACATGAGGCTTTGGACTCAAATAAATTATAATTCTGTAATTTAGGATGGGGCACATAATACTGCGTCAATTAGGTTGTTTGTTTAAACAACTATGGCAAGTAGTTTGCAAAAGGAAAGTCTTGCCCAGTCATGGACAAGTTTTGTTAATAACTTAAAAGATCAGTGGTACACACCAAAATTGTCTTTGGGAGGGATATACTATGTATTAAAGTTACTATGTCAGTACTTTTTTTTATTGGAAATTTTAGAAATACTTTTGATATGCATGATAAA
Organism: Timema douglasi; assembly: GCA_901482245.1. NCBI lineage: Eukaryota > Metazoa > Arthropoda > Insecta > Phasmatodea > Timematidae > Timema > Timema douglasi. The sequence continues at coordinate 40,077 of CABEEJ010002272.1, read as the reverse complement.
AGGTATACCTGGTCTTAAAATTTAGCTAATGCATTATACACATTTGCATGGCTCTTGTTTGTTATTTTACTGAAAACGTTTTCATCTTTTATTAAAATTATTTTCAATTAATGGAGGAATGGTTAAAAATTATATAAAATAAATCTCCTGCTCAAACAAAAATTAATTAATTGAGTCATCATAAAGCATAATTATTTTTATCATAGTTTATAAATGAATTCATATCAAAATTAAATTAGGGCTCAACAAATAGTGAGTGCCAGACAATTATAAAGCTTTTTTTTTGTTAATTTAGCAAAAAATCATTCTTAGTTCATGTTTTTATTTGTTTTTTGCTATTGATATTTTGAGAATATAAGCTTATCTCCTCAGATCCAAAGAAAACTTTTAAAGAAAAATATTACCACCAGAGTAGATTAAAATCATTTGGAAATTTATAATAAACAAGCGTGTTCTGCTTGTTCTGCGTGTTCTTTGGAACACAGAGAACTAATCAGCAAGACTCTATTAGCTAGCAGATAAAATAAATAAAAAATAATTGTAAGTTCCCTTTAGGGAACACAGGATCTGAAGAGGTTAACCAAGATTTCTTCGTTCAAATGTTTATTCTCGGCAGCAAATTTTAGGACTGGTTTATTTATTGGTAAGAGGCTAACTGCTAACAAAATATTCCCCCACACTAAACATAATAATCCTGAAAACTCAAAACATGAATCACGATAAGGTATATCATGAATACTGGTTTAATGAGAACAATAAATTATTTTTTCAAAATCCTTAAATCGTCCAGCCCTACTGCTTGTCCATTGATGCAGGCAAATGAGATGGGTTTATCAGTTCAAAGCTTATAAGGGCACCCATACAGAGAAAGTAGGCACATTAGTCCTTTTATATTATATATCACAGTATTGAATACATAAATTACTGATTTAGGCTTGATGCATATATTTTTCTCATTACCCATACGTTTTAGTAATTATTAAGAAATAAATGCTTGGTACCAGAGACTAAGTTGTGTATTTACTGTGCTAAATTAATTGAGCCAGTATTTGGACCTATATTTAAAGAATACATTATAAAATATAAACTATTCAATTGCTTTGCAAATGTGTCTTGAGTGTGTCATAATAAACTAGCTTTGCAAATGTGTCTTGAGAGTGTCATAATAAACTAGCTTTGAAAATTTGTCTTGAGAGTTTTACAATATATTTGATAAGAATGAATATGTACATAAATGAGATAATTCTTGTCAAAATGTGACCTTATATTTTTAATTTTATAGGTCGGCAAAATGATTAAAAATTAATGTAAACATACACCTAGGCCCACACAGCTGGGTGCTTTTAAAAGTTTACATTTAAGAGCTGTGGAGTCTTGGCCTCCCAATTGTCAGGCTCGCTGCTTCCTGATCTACTGAGCTCGGACAGCAGCTCATGGAAACCTGTTCTCGAACTTGTAGCATTTATGATGAATGTGTTGAAAGTGAGTTGTTTAAAAAATGCTCATCACTTGGATGCACTGTTATCAGTGAGAACTGCACCTATCGATCCTCAGTGTTCAAGACCTCAAGCCATTCGAAAGAGCGCAGCAAAACTGCCGTAAGGCTGTGTATCCAGTGTTTACTTGTCTGTGGCCTAAACATGGTACTTCAGTGAGAGGTTTATTCTTATTACTCTGGTCTCCTTGCATGAGTAGTCTGTTAACATCTTGAATGAAACACTTCTGTAGAAAGAGGCATTGGCGTTCAATTTTGAGGGAAAGAACCTGTTTCAAAAACTCTGTCGATTCTTTAATAAAACCAAAATATTAGACATATTTTAATTAAATATGGATTGAATCCACCTTTTCTCAAAACTGAACCTTCATTTTACCTATGAATTCCAAACTTTAATCTTAGTAAACAAGATAAGCATTGGATTGATATTTTTTTTAAATTCTGATTTTGTTCACATTACAAAGTATACAGTAACCTCACGGCTTCTTTGGTGCTGACAGTTCACAGCTGACTTCTGACAGTCAACATTTAGGTATTTACCTAAATGTTGACTGTCAGAAGTGACAGCTGCTAAACACATGTTTTTACAGATCAGATGGTTCAGCGTAGGGATACAAAATATGGTCTGGTAACTTTTCAAAGCCGTCAGCTGTCAGCTATGAGCTATCAGTCACCACCAAAGAAGCCATGGGGCTACTCTACTTATGATTTGGGGTCTGGGTGTTATGCTATAATTAAAGTAAATATAATAAAATCTCTAAAAACTAAATCAAATTCAAAATTTGAATATATTTTTTTAATCTTGCATTTCTTTAAACCATTTCACTGACAGCTCACCTTCTCAGTGACAGTTTGGAAAGTTGATGGAAGCATTCCCGGGAAGAATTTTATAGCCAGAGGCAACAAAAGCTCCATGAAGGGAACAATGACGAACACGGAAAACGGGACTAACCGGAACAGGTCACCGACTGTGCGCACCAGCTAAAACATAGTTACACATGAGAAATTAATTTCTTTAAGAAAAACTTATTTTCACTTTTTATATTTGTCTGTTTTAATGGAAGGCGGTACAGGAAAGGGGGATAGAAACACATGAAAGGTAATGAGTACAATATGGCTTTTACAATGGAATTAAGATGCCTGTTTTCACTTTACAATGCTGCCACTGAACAAAGAGGTACAGACTAACTCTTGAAAAAATCGATTGTTGCCATCCAATCCCTCGACCCATGTTTAATTCTATCAGAACTAATCAGGTGGGAGTGTGAAACATGAAACACAACTACCTAAAAAAAAGTCCATGATGTCAGCACATGAGCACGTTTTACTGACTGAGCGGCCGATTTATGTTGGCAAAGATAGTGCTAACATTTGTGGATAGTGTGTGTCATTGGTCAGTACAATGAGCCATAATTTGGGGTTTTTAAACCAAAGCTGCTACTTCTTTATTCAAGTAGAATCTTAATTGTTTTCACAAAGCTGCCTGTTCCAGACCTACTGCTTCAAAGTAAAAATCTGGAAGCACCGAGGATTGATCTCTGGATCTGTAGCCAGGGAGGGGGAAGGGGGGGAACACACACAAAATAACTATGATTGACTTTATCCTGTTTTAAATGAGATAAACAATTAACTTACATCAAATTACAGTAAATGAATGTATTTTCCTAATCACCAAAAACTAGGCCAAGGAACTCGCAAGGAATTTAGTGTATTTGTGCCTAGTTGGGCTCAAATAACAATAGTTACTTAAATAAATTGCCTTTAGTAAAAATAAGATAGCAAACTATTTTTTGTATTGGTTTCTAGACACTAAATGTATATGGATCTGTCCTGCAGCAAAAGGGCATGTGGTCTCAAAGCTAAAATCATGTAGTCTGGTTGGCTGATGGAGAAGTCAGGGTTCAAATATCCACCAAATGGGGTACATTATTAGTAACAATTTTAACACCGCGTCTTACTACCTGTTCAGATTATAGCCATAAGTACTAATTACACTTATGTGTTAGGGATGAGGAAGGTTTAATTTAGAGTAAAAGTACTCATATTTATCTGGAGGGTGAGTGGAAAACCATTTAGAAAACAGGTGACCTGGCGGTCTAGGGGTAAGGTGTCAGACTTCTATGCTGGCAGCCGGGATTCAATCCTCGGTCGCGGCAAAGATTTATCTGATTACCAAACCCTTCCTTCACCTCTGACAAGACATCTTGTGAATGTGAGGAATGCCAGGTCTCCACCGTGGTTCGGATTCCACGTTAAACTGTAGGTCCTTCATTTCATCTCACAATCACCCTACCATTACACATTAGCGTAAGTGCGTATAACCCAAACAGGTAGTAAGACGCGGTGCTAATAATAACATTTAGAAAACATCACAATCAGTACACCCGACCAAAATTTGAACCTCGATCTCACTGTCACCAGTTCACTAGTCTATTGAATGAGTGATTCTTAGACCATGTGGTGACTGAAGCTGATTATATTACTAGTAAGCCTTCTTTTAGAAAAAAAGTTTGTGGTAACTAAAGCACTTCCACAAGTTATTAGGCCTAATGTGAGATAGGGTAGTTGTGGGACGTCCAAAATTTGGGGCAAAAGAGGACAATGTAATATGTGTTAGCTAAATATTCTGACAAAAGTCTTAAAATCTTACTTTACATTAATTTGGCCTATCACATACATTAAGTAGGTAAGTTATTAAGTAGGTAGTGTCTTTGTGGATATAGAAATTATGAAAGAGAACTTTTAGCTTTTTGGATTAAAAACTGTGCTTTTTCTTTGAACAACTAGAACTTTTGTGTTTGAAGTTGTGGTTAAAGTTATATCCATTTTTTTTTTACTAAAACAAAGGATATATTATATCAAAGAAACATTGGTGAAAAAACGCCAATCCAATTTGATAAATTAAATTAGATTAGATATTCTTACCCAAAATTTTGGGGGAATTATGAGACAATATTGGGGCAGTTGTGGTAACTATTTATAGTGGATATATTGGATAATGAATGTCTTTAAAATGTTAGTCTACAAAGAAGGAATTCAAGGCAAATGGGAATGGCATAACAATGATTGATCATAAGGATATTCTAAAAATATTACAACATACATTTATTTTTGTTGGAGATTGCATCGGCCATGAATTTTCAGATGATATTGATTTAAATAGAAAATAACTAAGCAATTCTGCTTGGATTCAAGAAGCTTCTTAATCTCTATAATTTTTTTAAACATTAATAATTTAATTTGGGAGAACAATTTTATAGTGCTAATATTTTCCTCGAGATGCAAAGATTATTTATCTTCATAGTCTATTCAACATTTACGCCATATTTTCAATAGATAGTCTAGTGTCTCAACATTATATGATTTATTTAATTAAAAAAACTTTTTAACCACTAAATATATTTCCTTTTTCTGTCAGAAAATATCGTCTTTTTTAATGTTCAAGTTTAGTAGTGTTAATCATAGCAAGCCCAACTTAGTTCTCGGCTCACGTGAGGTATGAAGTTAAAGGGAAAATAAAATAACAAGATATGCCAGAAATGAATGCAGTCCATTCATATTTGAATAAATACCGGTACTTGAAATTTTCTGTGGTGACCAAGTGATAAAGTTTATTGTTAATAACAACATATGCCCCTTTTAAGACAGAATAAAGATTTCTGCAAAATGTTTAGCTGGGAAGCCATACTGAAATTGTCAAAAACAACCTTTTCAATGCGGTTTTCATCCAAATATCATCGAATATTTAAACAATGTTCTGCATTAGGAACTTCTATTAACTCTCTATTAATGTTTAATCAAAAATATTTACGTGCAATAGTGTTGTGTAAATTTATGATTTTGAACTGGCTGCATCACAAAGTTGATGGGTATGTGATGGACACTCTTAAGTTAGACTTCCAAGTTAAATTAGGCCTACTTTTTTAGTTAAAAATTTGCAAATAATAATTAAAATAAAAGTTTATAAAAAATTATTTCATAGAAGTTGCTCTGGCTCACTATTGCCTCAGCATTCTCCTAACTCAACTGATTAGTAAGTTATCAGTTATCAGTGTGTCCCTTAGTTAGCCAAACCTCTTGCATTACTCTAAGAGGCAAAAGTTAGGACACATAATATTTTAAAGTATAAATTTAAGAATTATATGTTGATAGTTTTGTACTATGAAAGTGAATTCTAGTCACTAAATTATTACATTCATAATAAGAATGTAGGCCTATTACATTAATTTTGCCATAGTTAAAATAATACTAATAATACCATAATAATAATAATAATACCTTAAATTAACAAAGTTTATTTTTTTTTCCTCACAATTTCCCCAAAGTAGTTATAATTAATATATCGGTACCGTGACATGTCGATATTATAATTTTTTGTTTAATAGATTATACCAAGAATGTCAAACTCATGGTTATATCCATTATGTTGTGTGGCCCGTAGACCACATGATGAACGATCAAGTAATACAACCCTTTTCTTATTTTTATAAAAGTCTAGAAAATACAACTTTTGGAATGTGATATTTAATAATTGGCATAATTTGGGTAAATCTGGCATGTGAGGTCGGTGTATCAAATCTGCACTGTTTAGGAGCTATGACTTTAGATTTTATAAAATTAGGTCCAGTGAAGTTAGGTCTTAAAAGGTTTAGGTCTTTAGGTCCACGTGGCCTGTTTGAACAGTTAAGGATATTTTCATGTAATCTATGAAAAATTAATTTTAGGTCCAGTGATTTTATGTCTAGTAAAATTAGGAGCTATAAAATTAGGTGTAGTTAAGTTAGGTCTTATAAAGTTAGGTTTTATGGGATTTAGTTCTTCTAGTGTTTAGAGGTCTTATAAAGCTAGGTGTAATAAATTATAACTCCCATCACATTATAAATATTCGGTCCCATCATGACCATCAAATAAACAACATTAAAATAAACCATCACCCCCTATATTTTAGAACCTATGACCTTGTCTTGAGGACTATAGGACCTGGCGTTGAGGGTGCATGTCAGGACCTGCATAGATTGCATACAAGGGGGGGTAGGAAGCCATTTTAATTATCCATATCCGCTATAAGGTTATATGTAACTTTAATTTTATTTTATTCCATGCTGTCATCTTTAATTGCCGTGAAGGTTAGAGGATAGAGGGTATGGAGCCAGGGGTTAGGCAGGAAGGGGGTGGAAAGCCTGTCGAAACCTGCACAGGTTGGAAGAGAGTAATTCACCGTTATAAACTCTGAGAGTAGCGTTCCAGGGAAGGGGTTGAGAAGTTTAAGTAGTTGGATGTAAGAAGTCGAGTGTGGGAAAGATGGGGAGAAAGGGTGGAGGGTTGAAGAAATAGGAAAAAGGGGTGGGTGGATGTAAACTAAGGGGAAAGGAGGGCATTCATTGTTATAGGGTCTGGCTGTAGGTTGTGAGAGAGGGGGTCAAGACTAGGAGTTATTGATATGGGCTCGAGCTGATAGGAACAACAGGTTGCCAGGCGAGGATTTACCGCTATGAGTTCGAGTTGTAGGGAGTAGGCTACCGGGGTGTCGTGTATGAGGGTAAGTTACTGTTATGGGATACAGATGTTGGGGACGTCGGTACGTCATGTTGGAGGGGGTGTCAGAGCGTCAAGGATAATTCACCATTATGGGTTCTGGGATTCAGGGTAAAACTGGTTAAAAAAAATATAACGTTAATAGTATCAAAAAGGGAATTCTGCTGTAAAAACTGGTGTCAGGGAGGGAAAGGTAAGTTAAAGGGAAGAAATCCCATAACTTTACAAGGAAACAAGGGTAATTTATCGTTATAGCGTCAGGGTGTTGAGGAAGTGGTGTAGAGAAGGTATTTGGAATAGATTAAAACTAAAGACTTAGATAGTTATTTATACAAATATTAACGAGAAAGAAAAAGCTAAAAAGTTAAATCAATGGAAAGTGAAATTAATGCGTTAAAATCATTTTATTTTAATAAGAATCTTAGGTTAAATAAAAACATATAAAATAATATGAGTCAAAGAATGAATGTTTTCTAAAATGTTATTTGGAATAGGTCAAGTGCATCGGCATTCACCTGTAGAGAGAATGTACATTTTTTGCTGGGTGTGGATAATTCATCATGAGGTCGCCTTGTTGGGCTTAGGGATGGCTCCACCAGTGATCTCTATATTGTACTAAATAGACATAAACACACCCCTTGTAATGGACCAAATCGTGATGCTAAGTATGTCGTCTGCTTGCTAGCGAGGGGACAAATTTAACAGTTTCTTTCAATGCTTCTGAGAAAAAACGTGTCTCATGAATAAAAATGTTTTTATTTGTAATGGGCTAACCAATTTAGCCCTGTACTGCCCAAATTGGTGCACTTAATCATTGGTCTAGAGCATATATATTACTCCCTGATATAAATACAAGTCTATTAATGTATACATCTCCATATGCTACATACCATGTCTAGATACTTCATGGAATAAGCCCGGCGCTATCAAAAGGGTTAACCTCCCTTGCTGTTCTCAAAATACTGCACATGACTGGTGCAAGCATCGACAACGACTGAAGGCAGCACGCAGCCTGCTTGTGATGTGGAGCCTTGTTTTCTTGGGCCTACTTGACCTGCACCATGTAATGGGATTGCTCCCCCCTTCTTTACTTCCAATGATGCTTTGCATCCAACCACTATAAAACTTCATAGCTCGCAAGGCAAAAATATGATTACAATTATTCATCCCGTTCAGGATAGTTGACACTCTCTGAAGTTCTCTCTTCAACTCAACTTCAAGCAACCTGTGATCACGATGTTCACGCCAAGGGCCCAATCGGACCGCCAAAAGTAATATGAAGTTTGATTTACCATTCAAGTCCGTAGGGAGTAGGCGGCTCTAATCTTATGTTTTTTTGGTTTAAATTGTTAAGAGGATTAGCTTCACTCATTATTAATGTTCATTGTTCTTTAGGTTAGCTTTTTATGACTTAGTTCACTTACGTGAAGTCATTTAGTACGTCTCGCGTTTTCTCCTTGGTCCTTAAGATCAGCAGTTTAAATGGGAATGATTCCCACATCTTAGCCTGTATGACCATTTTGTAGTCTGTGAGGCAGTTAGTCGGTAAAGGGACTGTTCAGATTGTTGGAGGCCTAATGGCAATACCTAGTTATGTTTATTTAACTAGTGTTGTTCACCAGTTTTGGTGCTTAACTTGTGGGTCATTTCTGCCCTTCTGGTGCGACTCACATTTCTATCGCTTGGATGTATTTCTTCCTTGTGAGAGCCGAGTGTCTCCCTCCTGGTTGTTTACCACTCAGGTCATGCATTTAACGCTTCTGGCATAGACCCATCGGTTGTGCGCCAGTTCATGACCAAGTAAGGCCGAGAACATTGAATTAGAACTACCCTGTACTATTAATTGATGTATATTTTCGGCCGATCCATCTGTCTGAAGCCAACAGCCAAAAAGATTGGAACTTGCATAGCTTAACCTGTCTGTCTAATTAGTGGGCGCTTCACGCCATTCTCACAATTAGAGAGTATCTGTAATTTAACAATCTGTGTGGCTAATTAACATAAACAAGTCTAAGGACTGTTTCAGTATATATTGGTTTGTGCTCTGAAGATGTTCTATGTACCTATCTCTGCCTTTTTAACATTAAACTGATTTGTTAAAATCCACTCATATCTTTTCCTTTCAAGTGTTTCCTATCATGTTTATTTACCTTGTTAGAAATCGTTGTCTCTGGTGTTAACTATAGCATTGGTTCATTTTTAAATAGTGAAGTGTTATACCCCACTTGAATGAAGACACATTTACATCAAAGGATATACAATTATTCAGTTTTAAAGGTAATACTAAGAATAAATCTTTGTTGTATTAAAATAAGTAGCTAAAACCCATGTTGTTTACATTCTGCCAAGACTACAAAATATTTAAAACTGATTAGTGGCTAATATAATGGTTTCAGAAACAATATTATATTTAAAGTTACATTTGTTTGATTGAGAAACTTTGTGTAGTTGTTTTACATTCAAATTATCATTTAGGTTATAGGCTTGTAGGAAGTATTACTATATTATAATATAATAAAGTTGGCTCTTTGCTTGTATTGCCTATTGCTTTCAGAAGCCATATTATATTTTATGTTCACTAACTACAATGAAATAAGGTATCTTAAAACTTAATTACATGTGTTTGAATAACAAACTTTGTGTAGTAGTTTTACATTCAAATTATCATTTAGGTTATAGGGCTTGTAGGAAGTATTACTATATTACAATCATAGATAATAATTTATATATTTAAAGTTAGCTTTCAGTTTGTGTATTGCTTTCAGAAACTATATTGTATGTAATGTTGGATAACTATAATGAAATAAGGTCGCAAAAAACCTGGTTACTTTTGTTTGAATGTCAAACTTTGTGTAGAAGTCTTATGTTCAAACGATCATTTAGGTTATAGGCTTGTAGGAAGTATTACTATTTTAGCCTAAATCGACTTATTTAAAGAACCAAGTAATGAGTGTTGAACCTAGTTATGCTCTTCAAACCTTTAATTAGCCCAATTATTTCGTTTAACTAGTCATACATTGATATATCTAATATATTCATAAAAAATTAACGAATGATGTCAAAATGCCAGATTGCCTTTGTGTGTGTGCAAGAGAGAAAGAAACACCCAAAAATTTACTTCTCTCTTACACAATGTTGTGCAGACGACAGCTCGAAAATTTTAGCCACAGATGTATCTAGTTATATTAAAGAGATCAATGGGCTCCAGCTCTGCTTATAAGGTATAGGAGTGGCCATTTGATTTTGGCCGCGGCCATCTCAGGATTCCACATGATTTTGTAAGGTATTTTGGAGGCCATTATGAATTTTACAAAGTGATTAATTAGGGTAATTAATATATTAAGACCTAATGTTAGCGTATTTTGGTTTTCAATAACATAAAAAACCTCACATTTTATAAATAGTGTGTATATATGCTACCTATTTATGTGACTGATGCGGCTCTCAAGACTTTCGACAGTTAAAATATAATAATATATAATATGTATTTTAAATAAGAATTACTCATTAATTAACTCAACAAATAAGTGAAGTTTGCTAATGTCATTCAAGAGATTAAGCTGGTAAAATACAAAACATCCTATAATGAGATTTGCATTGTTCCCTCAATAACTGCACTGTAGCCCACATTGGTAAATGAGTGATTCAGACAATAGACTGAATTGTTGGTAACAAGGAAATCGGGTTAAAATTCCAGTCAAGTGTACTGAGATAAGGGTGAGTTGAAATTGACTAAAATTGTTTCCGATTCTTCTTCCACACAAATGAGAGTAAATTTCTCTTTCTTACAACATTGTGTAAATATGGGAATAGCCTGAGTGTGCTAGTAAATACGTGATATGGGTGACATAAAAAAAAATATGGGCCACAATTATTGCACAGTGAAATTTTCTTTTTTAGTTTAGTAATAATTATGTCCCTATAGTAAATGTTTTATATTTTTTATTGTAAATACGGTGAAATACATGAAGAAAGGATGAGTAGACAACTAAGTGGGAAAACCCTCTTAGCATACTTAAACAGGATAGACAAATATTAACTTCCTAAATAAAAGCTGAGCACGTCGGTCGAGATTATTAACATTGAGGCAATCCTGCCTGTCAGAGATTTTCATCTTACTTCTCGTTCGAGTTATCCGCATTTAATTTCACTATTTAAAATGACTGAGAGAGGAAGAATTTATGTGAAATGTTCCTATATTTGCTTGAAAAGAGAGTGATAAATTATCTATAAAAAATGCCTAAGTACGCTCGGCCGAGATTCTAATCCCAACTTCCTTGTCAGTAGCCAACTAGTTTAGTTGAGCTTGACATTATCCCACATTACAAGTGTTGTGGCAATTTTTATTAAAGCCCTTTTCTTGAAAGGTATGTTTTATATCTCGATGTTCAACCCAAACCTTTCATAAACATTGAAAAAACTATTGCAATCCAAAGCAGTTAGCAAATAAAAGATAAATGGGAGACACCCATTCTACTTTACAAGCACTATACACCCATCAGGATCTGAACTCTGACCTCCCATTTCTCAGAAAACTACACAAGACAAGACTGACACCTTTGTCTGTGTTCCTATCAGTGTGGTAAAAAGAATGTTGTTTTTAGGATTTATGTTAGCATGCCATATAAAGTTAGGTCTTGTGCTTGGTGGCTTGTGAGGTTAGGTCTTATAAAATTAGGTCTAGTGAAGTTAGGTCTTGTGAAGTTAAGTTTTAGGTCTTGTAACCTTAGGTCCACTGCCTGTTTGAACAGTTAAGGATATTTTTAAGTAATCTATGAAAAATTAATTTTAGGTTCAGTGCTGTTAGGTCTAGTGAAGTTAGGAGCTATCAAATTAGGTGTAATAAATTAAGGTCTTATAAAGTTAAGTGTTATGAAGTTAAGAAATTTAGTTTAGGGGTTGTGACTTTAGGTATTATAATTTCAGGACCACTGCCGCATGGCCCTTTCTTTGAAATGAATCAGTAGCCAATGATTGTTAAATTTGTAGGCCTACGCCAAATATGTGTAAAGTTTGGCACATACTTAAGTAAACAATTGTTTTTTCATTTTAAATGGAACCCAACACCCGAGAGATCTCAGCTTGACACATTGTAAGTATTTGTCAACAATTAGGAAAGTGATAGCCAGACATTAACACATTTTTGCAACTTAACACCATTAGTACAAATAAAAAGTTGCACATTTTTGGTAAATAGGTAATTTAATCTCATTGTTTTACATAAAGGGCCCAACTCCTTTCTTTTTATAATAAGAAAATAAGTTGGAATTATTTTTCCTTAAGATAATGACAGTACATTTTTTTTCTTCTGAAATGTGGCCCACCCACCCGATATTTTTTATGTTCAATGTAGCCCTTATGATCAAACAAGTTTGACATGCCTGGATTAGACAATAATTAACAAACTCTAATGGAAAGTTAGGTTTTGTGATTTGTGTAGGCCTAAATTATAGTGTTTTTTTTAGATTGTTCAGGTTTTGAGTGTCTTATAGTTTATTAAGTTATCTCTGCTGTAACAAATACTATGACTGTTCAAATAGTCTGTGCATTACACACTTGTGCACATTATTGCACACTTTAATAAGACATTTTTCTGGTGCCCCTAAGTGCATAGGTTTCATTTAACTATTTGGACATCACATTGCACTTATAGCTCTCTAGTGAACTAAGAAAGCTGTGTTTCCATGGCAAAGAGATTGATTTTTGATAGTGTTGTGTCTATTTTGCCATGTGCATTCTTTGAATACTTTAGTTATTTAACAATATAGAGTAGGCTATGTCAATGGTTATTTTCTCGTAATTAACTTATCCTATATCAATAAAATATATTCTTACACTATTATTTATAATTTCACTAAACATATTTTTTTAAATAAAAATATATTTCCTTTAGATTGAAATTTTTGTGCTAAGTTACTTAAGAATGTTTATCCCATTGATAAATGTAAATTAATAACTTACACAGCAAATATATTTTTATAAAAGAGTTTATATTTATTTATTCCATTTAAAATTCTATTTTAACCAAAGTGTGTGATAAGGAGCAAATTGTGTCTGCCCTTTAGTAAAGTGTGCTGTAAATGTGCATCAGCACACTTTAAGAGAATTCAGACACCATCAAAATGACTTCCGCTCTTTAAGTTGACACCAATGCAATTTTAAAGCCAGTAAATTGCACAAGTGCATAGTGCACAGACTATTCAGACACGGCCTATAAGTAGGTTATTTGTAAATAAAAATGTTGAAGGATATGGTGGAACACTATAACATTGAGTAGACCTAAGTGAGTGGATTATTTCTTGTCTGATACATTATATACAAATAAGGCCTAAGTGTTATATTAATTTGTCAAGTGTTTTTATGTATTTATAGTGATTTAAAATGCTAGATGGTAGGAGGCCTATCTAGTATTATATAAATAACAAACCTCTTCAAAGGATGTTTGAATAAAGTAAAAAATGGGTTTTCCTAAATGCCAATGCAAGTACCTTGAAAGTATACCTCTTTAGTATAGGGCCTAGTTAAAGATGTGTAGCTCAGATGAGATATAAGACACCAGTAGAAAGACAAAATAATTTAGACTAGTTTTTTTTATGGATTACCTGGTTGTGTTCTCGCCTTGTTAAAGTTTTACCATTTAGGACCCTCCATAAGAGCTTCCTCGAAATGTTGATATCGATGAAAAGAAGCCGAAATCCATGGTAGTAGTGAACAACTTCATCCACTATCTTCTGTTTTAGTGACTTCTTTACTTTCACTTCTACAGGTGGGGGTTTATCACATTCCTTCAGGTCTTCTTTCAGCGCTTTGACTGAATCCTCAACCTTGGAGGATGATTTAAATGGTTCTGTATCATACCTTGTGCTTCCTACATGAAAATGCTTTATAAATATTATTCCTGTCCCGGTATTGAAACTTGAATTATTTAATACTATAGGTACAAAGCCTATGTCACAATTAGCCTGAAAAGAGGGGTTTGTAAAGTTGAGGCGAATAGTGCTGTGAACTTTTACACAAGTACTTGTTCTGGCAAGAGTTGACAAAAATCGAGTTGATGCCATGGGACAAGAGACTTGAAAGGTTGGGAAACCCAACCTATCACATTTGTAAACATGACATGTATTTAAGTGCCGACAGCGACAAGTACCTGGAAATATAAAGCAATATAATTATAATACTTTTTAGCTAATCGTTTATAGTTTTATTTTTTTTGCAAAGTTAACTCATGCTGCAATATTTAATTTAATTAGCATAGTTTTTCATTATATTTTAAAATGACCTAACAGGTCACAACTCAAATATAAAATCAAAGTAAATAGAAAGTATTATATTATTAAAATAAAATAGCTTACTTTTAACAAAACTTTTAGTTTTCACAGCGACTGACTTGTGTTTATTAAGGAATGCGTGCATTTTACAAATTTAAATTCTATTTCTTCATTATAACATTACATTAATCCTTTAATAATATTCGACTTTTTCAAGTTCAACGACAAACAAATCGATTTGTTCCCTATCGATATATGTTGACAAAGGAAATACAGTAGTGATCTTATGGGCAAAAGGCGCTAGCGTATCTTAAGCACGCGCGCAATTCAAATATTGTAAAAAAAAGGTAATTGAAACACAAAGCTTTAATTTTATGTTTTAAGTAAAATGGAGACCATGGAAAATAATTTATATCTTAAAAAAGGACCTCATTTTTAATAAACACGTCAACTACAATAATTGATTGCTAATAAGTGTAAAAACATTTAAAGTAGCTTGGTAATGCTAAATATTTAATCTCTTTACATAAATTATATGTACACACCGGGTGAGAGGGTGCGGAAACCTTATACACATTGCATTATATTTAAATTACAGAAATATTATTATAAATAAAATAAATTAGATCAGTGTTTTACAAACTTTCGCACAATTTAACCTCAATTTTTGTCCCTGGAATCACCACGACATTTTGATCACCTACAAGCATTTCAATTCTTGTGATAAATGATTTTTTCACTGCAACAATGGCTATAGGAATTTAATTAGAGTTGCTAGGCAGGTTTAAATTAGTTTAACCTCTTTTCAAAATTATCATTTCAGAATCTCCAATTATTAAACTTATTAATTTTTGTCATGGATTTCACGTTAAATAAACTTAGTATTTTTGGACTCTTAAGGATATTGTAAAAGTTTAAAGACTTTGCACAGTAAGAGCAAAACCATATTTTCTACTTTGATACTATGCTTTCATTTGGGGACATTTGGTCCCCTGTGTTTTCACGTAATTTCTGCATATCCGCCTCACAGATGTTTTTCAACCCCTTTTTGGGTATCGACAGTTTGGTTGTTGGGCAATAGGAAGCGTCGTTAGCCAGCTCCACTTAGAATAACCTACATATAATGAGTAATCGCAGTATGCCATTGTGGGGGTATGACGTCGGTTACTAAAATTATTTTCTTATGGAGAAAACTGAATTTTAAAGGTTAATTACGCATGTATTTAGAACTAAATTAATTATATAACGATTGTTTATATAATCATAAAAGCTTAATATATACGAATATTAAAGTGAAACTACATAAAAATTGCACAACTTTAAGTAATTACCAACTAAGTATGGCAAGTTTTGGCGGCAATTCAAAATCTAAGAGTCCTTCCAAAAATAATGTTAAGGCAATATTAGTTGTTATTTAAGCTAAATACTTGCGTAATTAAAACGAGCTATTATGTATTAATTCCATAATAATAAATATTGGTACATTACTACATGTTTCATGTACCAAAGAGTATTATTAGTTTTTAATTAAAAATTTAGCAATCAAATAAACTGTATGTAACTTGTGAAATATTGTAAGTAACAGCGGGAAACCTTATTAATGTGTGGGAGATGTTTAAGAAGGGGAGGGTATAGATCTAACGACTTTATTTTTTCAGGGAACACCACTTACTCTTTTATTCCCCAGCTGTACCGCTGACCAAAAGGGAGGGGTGGGGGTGAAAAATATGGAAAAGGGATATTTCTCTCAACTGCTCAAATGGAAGGTCATATGAATGGTTAGTTAGCACCATTATTATTGTGGGACAGTCCCTAAAATTCTCACATGACGTAATTTTTAGACGGGACCTTTTGCTCCCTCTCCATATGGATATTTCTGTATTTTACAATCTATTTAGGATAAAGAGGTAATTTATTCACCGGTATTCATAAAATGGGTCAACCGTAATTCTGAAATGTTTTTGGTGAGAGATTTTTTCAATTTTGTATGCTCCCCAGACACAACTACTCATCTAAAAAGGAAAGAGATGGGATTTCTTCAATAAGATTGTAAGGGATGAACACACTTTCCATAGAAAAGTTTTGTAAGAGAAAATCTAAATGTAGGGAGGCTTACATCCCCCAAGGTACAACTCATCTAAAAATTATGGAGATGGTATAATTCACTAAAATTGTTTGGGATGGACACACTTTCAATAGAAAGTTGTTTTATTGAAGAATTAAACTTTGGGGGTGGGGGTTTTATACACCCCGGCAACTACTTTTCACCATACATTTTTGTATTTAATTTATTCCCTAACATTTTTATGGTTGGACCCACCTTCAATATAAGATTTATTTGAATTTAGTACACTAGTAAACCCAAACATAGTGGCGTTGAGGCCCGCGAAACTTCGCAAACAAATCATCTACTAATTTAAGTAATTTTATATCTTCACTGCAGCTAAAGTAAGCACCTAATAATCATAGTACAAAATCTTGACTTGAAATATATTGAATAAAAGAGCCAAGTTGTATTCATACCGTTCCTACCGTCTATAATATATAAGCAAAAACACCAAGTGAGAGCCTTGCTCGTCAATGTATTGGTGTTGCATATCATACTATGATGATTACTGCTCGGCAAAGAACGTTAAGGGATTAAATTTATCTATTTTAAAAGTTATTTTGAGTAGTTTCCCTCTACCCCGGATAAACACATTGGTTAAAGTCAACGTACTAAAAAAAGAGTTATTATATTTTAATATACATATATTATATACATTTGTTATCCTTAGTAATCTTTCTACACATATTTTGCGCTTACAAGTTATTCATATATTTATAGGGCCCAATGTCAAGGTCGTAATCAGCAAGGTAGAAGTTGGAGGAAGTGTATCTGCATTGATGTAGATAGTGGTTTGAACTATTTAGTAAAAGTCCTATCTTAGTATTCTTCCCACATTTTACCCCTTTCCCTTGGTAGGCTTTCTTCACTCAACTTTCACTGTCTATGTGAAGTGCTGTGCACACATTACCCTCGTTGATGCCTAATATCCTATTCTCCAGATGCATTAGGTGGAACAGCCTGAACTTTTCAAACTGACACATTTGCTTCCATGTCGATACACTTTTTTTTAAAAAAACATAATTTTACATTTGTTTTATGTAAAGGCCAAAAAAAGGAAAACATCCCTCTACTAAAAGGACATTTTCTATCCTATTTCCAAACCTTTAATGATAGCTGAGCTTATCCTGCCTAACCTGACGGCTCACTACTGACTTTTACATTGAACTTGAAAATGTTTATAGGTCTATATTCAAGCCATAGGGCCTCTTTTATAAACAAACCATTGAAGAATCTTTTATCCTTAAATGAGCTGCAGGATTGGAAACAAGTTTTAAAATGTGTTTTTGATATTAGTGTTTGATCTTAAAAATGTCTACTCCAGCATCACACCACTCTTAAACCAAGATAATGGATGGCATAGAATCATTTTACTAAACCTTTGATAGAAAATTTAAATAAAACATGATAAACATCTTGATATCAAATTATTTTTCTTACAAATAGCTATAGACTGAATTGTTCTAAAATGTATTCAGGCCCATTTTATGACACCTTTATTTGTTTTAAAATAAAATTTGAAAGAGAAATATGATCATAGACGTGTTTGTGGCCAATTTTGTAAGCAGCCACTTAGTATAAATTGATTTATAATTTTGTGATACTGTTTTCATCTTAAAGAAGGAGACCTATGAGGGATTTTGCAAGACCATTACTATGACTAATTGCGAAAAAATGTTTAAACTGATAATTTGTGATGTAAGAAACTTATTTTAATACAAAACAAATAATAATTCGTAAACAATAGGAGCCTACACCAAAACATCAGTAGCAAAGGTTTAGTTAGACCAAAGATAATTTCTATACATTTAAATGTAGGTTAAGTCTATCCTTTTGAAGTACTCTTTTGCCCACTAATAAAATGTGTCGAAATAATTGTTGGCACTGCATCTTGTCGAAGCTTTCACAACCGATCAGCTCTATGTGCCTCAAAATGGCCTTCATTAAAATGGCACTGTAAAGTTGAAGAAATATGTGCAGATAAATGTATAGTATTATATTAAAAAGGTACAAGGGGTGTATTTTAATTCCCCATAAATTTCCTATTTTATTTGTTAAAAAATTACAATATTTGTCCATATTGTAGGTTATTAATACTAAACAATTTTTTGCATAGGCCTATATACTCCTTTTAATTATGCTGAGCCATACATTTGAAGATGAAATCATCTACACAAAGAAAGTCTAGAAATAAATGAATTGTATTGTAATTAATAGTATTAGTAAATTAATTGTAACATAACAAGTGTTTTGGTGTTCAAGTTACCCTTGTTGTAGCTCTAAGCATGAATGTATTGCCTTGTGTTTAACATTAGCCTATTGGGTGGCATAACCCGTATTGGTATTAAGACGCAGTACTAATTAATAAATAATATAGCCTATTTTATGCTGATTTTTTTTACCTAGCCTCATTATTTTGGTGTGTCTTGTTTGTTAAAGATTGTCAACCCAATGTGAGATTTGTAGGCCTTTGCCATCAAAAATATAAATTTAATAGATATTGTAGGTTGTCTAGCACATAGTACGTCTTAACCGTGCCCCATTTGGCTATTTTCCAATGAAATGGTACCATGTGTTGATATTTTATTCACTTTATTATTCACACTATATTATGTAGAATCGAATAACATCAAGATTTATAAATTTTTAACAATTTTATAAGATACTATATTTAAATAAAACTCGACAATACATCGCCCAAATCACTTTAAAATTGTAAATATTGACGATGACGTTTGACTTTCCTTTGATTCTGCGCCTAGAAGGAAGACATCATCCCATGATTCTCTGCGTTACACTCACAGTGCGCACTAAAATAGCAATTACTTCATTGTATTATATGTATCATCCACGTTTATCACATTGAATGGGTTATTTTATCTATAATTATAAATTTAATTTACGTACACATGAAACGATAGATTGAGCTAGGTTTATAAAGTTTCATAATAATAAAAGGTAAGGTTAAGCCCGGTTGGATAAGTGTCATACCTAATTGTGTAATTCGATGACTTCATCAATATTATGATTTACTTCGTTTATAATTTGGTAGTTTTGGATAGGTCTACTTGTGATCACCTACAACTAACTATTTAAATCATTAGAAGTTAAATTTACTTTGAAGTAAAGTAAATTGTGGTCATCATTGAACGTTTTTATGTCCTCATAAAGACGGTAAAAATTATTTTGGGGCTTAGTGTAATGTGATCAATAGTTCTAAAAGGGCCGAAAGACATCCGTCGCGTAGGTGAGTGGATCTTTTGACTATTTAATGTAAAAGATTTTTTATATTCTTTTTTGGTTCAAATTGGTTCTACGTGTTTTAATGTTTGAAATAATGTACGGCTGATAACAATATTTTTTATATTTTAAGAAAGAAATTGCTTAAAATGGAAAGGTTAAGATGTACTAGACTCGCTGTTTAAATTAATAGGGTCCAAAATTAGAGGACTCATTAGTTGTTTATGCTGATTAGTTTTAATATGCCTAGGCCATGTACATTTTCTAATTACTTATATAGTCTACTTTAAGTTAATTAACCTCAGACAGGCCTACAGTACCCATGCAAATCTAACCTTAATAGCTGTCAAGATAGCTTGGTTATGGTTTTTGCTCAAAATTTCGCAAGAAGATTAATAAAAAGAAGAGATCATTCTTACCTCACAAATCCTGTGGTGTCCTTTTCTTTGCCAATGCACCCGCTTTAGGTTGGATTCGCAAATGATAATCCTTTTGGGATCAGCTGGAACTCTGTTTAGATTACAATTTTCCGTAGTGTGACTGCATTTCACAGCACAACATATTTGTGGCATTTTGCTAGGTTTAATACTTGGTCACAAGGATGTAGAACTCACATTGAATTATATTAAGTTAAATACAAAATATTCACAAATTAATTAACATAATACAATTTCAAAACAATGATCTTGCACCATCAGAGGACTACAGATATGTGGCATTTTGCTTCGTTAATATTATATTAAATTTAATTAAAAGAGTTAAATATGTAATAATTTGGGAATTAAAGTTAGATATAAAATAATTAAGGAAATTACTAAACATAATTAAACTTAAAAACAAACTTGAAAAAGTGGAAACGAGACTACAGAGCTAAACCGAGATGAGCCGAATCACGTACACCCTCAAAATGGCAGGTCATTATTTTCATTTTTCTTTTATTTTCTCCAGCATGCTTGGATATTAGCACCGCCATAAGACGGTACGGCTAGCGAGTACTCATTAAGGAACGCAGAAACGCATCGAGGTTACTCTAGTTACACTTATTTTAGTATATTGTAGAGTTTAATCATCTCGTTATTTGTTGATAGATTATTTAATATTGTTGTTAAAGTTTAAAGTTTATCGAATGTTAGTTTGAGATAGGGCTGCAAGACGGCAAGATTCTTTTGTGGTCATTGCTTTAATAAATGTACCTAATTTACATTGCGTGTATTTAGGCTTGTGACCATCTGAAGACGCTAAATACTATTTGATATTTAATTTATCCTTTGGTTTGTCGGCCGACTCCAGATGAAAAGAAAGGCCAGTAACGAGTTAATATTCTAACACTGAACTTTAAAATCTCTAGATAGTTAAACTTACAACCACTTGGCATTGTGTTTTTTTGGCATATTTGGATCGCAAATTAATTTGTGTGGCGGCTGCTTGGTGGCGTCATTATTAAATTAAAGTTTGACCTTTTGGTGGACGATTACAAATTATGTCTTGTTCAGATTTAGGAGGCCGACAACTTGATGAAGGCAAATCATTTATAATTTCAACAAGCTGGGAGCTGCCAATAAGAGCACTTAGATTGGTATTATATATTGTTAAGAGTGTATCCTCAATTAGTTATTCATATCAAGGATGTTTGATTTTGCCAGTATATTAAATTATGACTGGTTAACGAAAGTAGATAGAGAGTTTGTAAGGTCAATTTAATATTTGTTGAATCGTGTGTTTTGAGCCGCCATTTTTGGGCGAGATTAGCCTTTTTGTGAATATTATATGTAAGTTTTCTGATGTTGTGAATGGTGCAAGGTAGCCCAGGAAATTTGCAGCTTTCAAGCTTATTTGTACACTACATATATCATATTATAAGAGTTTGTTTTAGCTATAACTATTTCTATAATTTATAAACCTTTATATGTCTATTAAATCAGGTCCTTTCTTTGGAATGTTCATTTCAAATAAATTTTGAGCTTCGCGTGAACGCTGATGTCACGGAAAGATTTACGCTGTCTTACTAGTCTCATCGAGTTGTATATTATGGTGAGTGACAGGACTTGCTTGCAATGAAAGGCGACACTTGTTCAGACGTAGACATTTATTCGGAGGAAATTATACAACAATTATAATCGGCGCAGATAACTAACAACAATGGTAGTGTTCGATGAGAGAGAAAAACAATAGTTCAATGCTGCCACACTATAAACACAACAATTACATAAAAAATAATAATATATATTTATCATTGCAATATTGACAACCTCCCTCAATGTTAAACTTTTTACAAACAGAACAATACTAAAAAAAACAAAACTTACGGCTTATACAATCCCAAACTATGCTTAAACTTATCGAATTTAATTTTACCTAGTGGTTTTATGAAAATATCCGCTACTTCTTCATTTGTACTAATGTACTCAACACTTACAACATTACTTTTAAATTTATCTCTTACAAAATTTACCTTGATGTCAACATGTTTCAATTTATGATGAATTTGTGGATTTTTACAAAACTTAATCACCGTCTGATTATCCTCAAACAAATTAACACGAACACTTTTGCTTTCTAAGCTTTCAAGGAAATTCCTCAACCAACATGCTTCACTAACAGCTAAACTTAAAGCAACATATTCAGATTCAGTAGACGATAAGGCAACTGTAGCCTGTTTGCGAGAAACCCATGAAATGGTACAACCATAAATTTGAAAATCATAGTCTCCAGTCGACCTTCGATCATACTTATCGCCTGCCCAATCAGAATCAACAAATCCAACAATATCTTTATTTTTACCTCTCTTAAAAACTAAACTTATATCGAGGCTACCTTTTACATAGCGTAATACCTTCTTGAGAGCTACCCATAAGTCATTACTAGCGCAAGACTGGTATCTACTTAAAATGCTTATTGAAAGACATAGAAGAGGTCTCGAACACAACATTGAATACATTAAAGAACCAATTACTGACCAGCATCTACTTTCTATTTGCTGGCTCTCAGAATGATCTCTTTTTAACAAACTGTGATCAAAGTTTTATTCCATAGGCATTACAACAGTTTTACAATACAACATAATATTACATGATATCAACAATTTTTTAAGGTAAGTACTCTGATTTATCACTATAGCCCTCTCCCTTAAACTTTGAGTTACATGCATTCCCAAATAATGTATAATTTTACCCAAATCCTTCATCTTAAAGTGTTCATTTAATATTTGCTTTACATTATTGATCTATTCAATTTCATTAGAAGTTAACGACAAATCATCGATGTATAGGAGTAACAGTGGCGTGCGGTGACTTTTCTCAAAGAGGACTAGGTTTGAAGACACCTTTCATTATGGGGTTAAAGAGGAATACTCTCCAAATAATGTACAATATGTTAACTTAGCAAATACACTTTTACAAGTCACAGGGTAGGCAATTTATCTCCCTCCAACCGATTCACAATATTTAGACATGGAATAAACAAACAAATAAATAAATAAATAAAACAAAACATGGAAAAAAATAAACACATAAATAATTAAACAATTAAATAAAAAATTAATTGTTGAATCTTACCTTTATTGGTATATTAGTGCAATCCTTCTGTCACCTTTCTGAATTAATTTGTCGATAACAGCGTCGTAGAATGATTTTTGACTCTGCAGTTCATCTAACAAGCCTTTTTCGACTGACAACAGAGAAAGTGTGGAGAGCCTATTCTCACACTGGGTGTTACGCTCAATCGTCTTAATACGTTTCAAAACAAGAGAAGGTGCACTCAACAGTGGATGTGCTTACTGGTATTGTTGATATCAAGCAACACAATTTATATGTTTCTTGGAATGCTTCTTTTGCTAAGGCCCAATCTTACAATGTCACGTTAAAGTCCTCGTAACTTAACCGTTTGTAAAGTCTAACCGTTGGTTAAACTTAGCGTTGCGTTTTACAATACTATTTTTATGTGCGCGTTAAATTACGGATAGGTCCCTTCCATTAGTTCTTAGCGTTAACTTTCTCGGAGCACTAGATTTGTGTCAAAGCTTTTGATTGGCCTAAATTGACAATAGAGAATATAACCGAGTCATTACAACGTATATGGAACTGTTATGAAAAAATCAATCAAAACTAGTACAATTCATCAAGTTTGTTGAGGTTATATGCTATATTTTATCGTATTTATTTTCTTGCTAAAATGTCTGTTGAGAATCATAAACACGAAAGAAGTGTAAATTTTAGCAAAGAAGAGGAAATGTTGCTGATTGAATTAATTAATCAAAGT
>CABEEJ010002272.1:0-15433 GCA_901482245.1 Timema douglasi | reverse complement strand
AATGATGACGCATACCCTTTAGCAGTCACGAAAGCATCAGTATCCCAACTATCTGGATTTTCAGCAATATTCTCAAAAAACTGTATGAGTTCTGTTTTATTTTCATTCGCCGTGTTCACAATTCTGGAATTATAATTCCACCTTGTACTGACAACTGTTGGAAACCGCTTCTTTACCTCAGATTGATTAAGAGCGTTAATGCATTTCGATGAATGTGAAAAGAAATATGGAATGCCATTTAATGTCTTAAAAAATATCTTGCATTCTGTTATATGATTCACAGACTGCGAAAGAACTAGATTGAGTTTGTGAGCATAACAGTGGATGAAGAGTGCTCCTGGGCACCTCTTTTTCACAAGCGTTTGTACACCATTTAAATGTCCAGAAAATGTAGCGGCTCCATCATACACTTGTGCTACAAGTTTTTGCTCACAATTGAAATGCGAAAGGATTCGAAAAACATGCCCACTTAAAATAATTGCAGTGCGATCACTGCTGACATCTAAAAAACCAATAAATCTTTCATACATTTAGCCATCTTTCACATATCGAAGGCCTGTCGAAAGTTGAAAGAGCTTTGCAATGTCCGTTGTTTCATCCAACATTATTGCTAGAAAAAATGCATCATTTATTTCCGACTTAATCTTATCCAAAATTACATCACCAGCACATTCAATTATGTCGTTTTGAATTTTGTTGGAGGTTCCTTTAAACGCTCCTCTACTCTGGAGATGAAAATCAAATTTACTATCGTATTTAGAAAGTAACTGCATTAGTTCAATGTAGTTTCCCCGGTTAAGGGAATCTTCCCGTTCGTCGTGACCTCTGAATGGCAGCTCTTGCTTAGCCAAAAAACAGCACACATATATTAATTGTTTCATTAGTTCCCGGTTTGAATCAACCTCTGCATTATGTTTTAAAACGTCTAAAATTTTTGCTCACTCAGTTAAAATCTATTCTGGTGTTCCCGAAAGTTTTTAATTTAGTTATTGCGGATAGGTGTGAGTGAGTCTTTTCATGGCGCATCTTGGCTTTGTGAAAATCGCTGATATCACAAAATCCGTTATTATTCCACACTCCCTGATTTGTTTCGAACAACACAGCCTGTTTCTTGATTTGCACGCAGTTAACCATTTTGAAGAGGTATAATATTCTGTTTTGAAATGACGTGTATAGTCTTTCATTTTTATTTTAGTAGAAATGTCTGGAGTTGGCCTACCTTTCATTATTACTTGCTGCTTTTCTTCAAAAGTGAGGGCTCCAAACGAAACTGCGAATAATCGGTCGAGAGCACAGCATTAAGAAAGGTGATCGGTACAACTACATCCCACTGAACTACCTTCACTAACCCTGCTACTTGTCTCAGGTCCCTTCCCCAAGCTTTGTTGTGAGGGAACAGTTTTCAAATCCGAGTCCCCTTCCATAGTTCACACTTTCAAACACTGTCAAATTAAATTGACAATCGAACACTTTAACACTTCACAAGATCTCTTTCATCAATGGGAACAATTACATAGGCTTAACAACCACAACACTACCACTTATAAGAAACAAACCAAAATTATATTTACCTTTAACAGAACGCCAAGTGTTAGAATATATCTTATTATAGAGACGGACTAGGCTGGTTTCAACTAGTCCTCTCCCCGTTAAGAGCCGATAAGACTCGAGCGCTTCCGATGTTAGTTGGGAGAGGGGAAGGGGTCCGCGCAAGCAGTGGGAATATCATTGAATATTGTGACAGCGCTTCTGATGTTAGTGTGTTGTCATTGTAGAGAGGGAAGGGGGTGTGGGGGCAGCGCACAAATAGCTAGAATATCGTTGATTATTGTGACGCAAATTGAGATTCAGATAGATTTTATTTTATGCTTTCCTGACATCTTGTGAATGTGAGGAATGCCAGGCCTCCACCGTGGTTCGGATTCCACGTTAAACTGTAGGTCCTTCATTTCATCTCACAATCACCCTACCATTACACATTAGCGTAAGTGCGTATAACCCGAACGGGTAGTAAGACGCGGTGATAATAATAATAATTTCAATTTCAATTTCAATTTCCTTTATTATAGTGCTGGCCAACAGTCGTAAGACCTATAACAGGCCAGCACTGAAAAGTACACACGTACATACCTTATAATACATATATTTACACAAGAAAAAATGATAGACAAAAAATGGCTAAATAATGTTATATACTGATGAATAGATACGAGATAAAAAGTAGTTAATAATAATAAGAATAAAAAGTAACATTAAAAACAAATAACTAAATAGTAAGCAGTAACATTATAATATATAATAATAATAATAATAATAATATTTTATGCTTTTACTTCCCGTTAAAATTTAACTCAAAATAAATAAACTAAAAATGTTGGGGACTACCCTAGTCCTACTAGTCCATTGACGGCACGCCACTGAGGAGTAAGTATACTTTATACTACCCTATAATTTTTTAAATATATACAGTATTCATATTCACATCTTACAATACCTAACTTAGATATTACATCATGAAACTTTTTATTCAAATGTTTAGGTAAATCTTTTAAACCATATAATGATTTTTGAAACTTGTACACATTATTACCATTATCATTTTAAAACACCCTTCTGGCAAAGATACAAATACATCACCATCAATATCTCTATACAAAAATGCGCTGCAAACATCTAATTGATTTACTGATAAATTATATTCATTACAAAACGCTAAAAACATTATTACTGAAGTTAACCTCGCTACAGCACTATACATTTCTGACAAAGACAAATATTGTTTAAAACCTCTAGCTACTAATATAGCCTTATGTGGCAAAATTTTACCCTTTTCATCATTCTTACGTTTAAAAACCCATTTACAATCAATAATATCACAATCTTCGGCTTCTCTACGCTTATCCATATAGGACTAGGCCCTGTTCGGTTAAAAGTATATGAAGCCGTGTTAATGGCTTCAGCCCAAAAACTGTTTGTGCATATCAGCGTCTTGTAACATGGCACGAGCAGCCTCCACTAATGTGCGCATTTCTCTTACGGCTCTGCTGTTTTGGTCTGGTGTGTACACTACACTTATCTGATGAACTATGCCATGGGACTACAACAAGAGTGTTTTAAATATTCATTTACAAACACTAAGCCATTATAAGTACGTAGGATCTTCAATTTACAACCTGTTTCTTTTTCCGATTTTAAAATATACTTTTCAATAAAAAATTTTACTTCAGATTTATGTTTCAGGAAAAACACTGTACGAAACGCCGAAAAGTCGTCCTTCAATAGCAGGATAAACCTGGATCCGCCTATGGATGTCTGCTCCATCGGTCCACAGACGTCGGCATGCACTAATTGCAATCTCTCAGTCACTCACGAACTGCTTATCGGGAATGAAATACGATGTTGTTTTCCCACAAGACAACCTTCCCACACATAACCGTCAATATCGTTAATAAAGTAAAATATTATTACGTTTTAACACCTCGCTTATTGTATTAAAGTGTGCAAGTTTTTTTTATGCCAATCTCATGATTTGCCCACCTTTTGCGTCAAACAACAACTCGAACTGTCAAAACTGTCAAACTTGCGAGTGTGTTCCGATACACGTTAAATGTCATTTTGGGCATTTTTTTTTTCGCTCAATGACGTAAATTCTTTTTATACGTTCCTAGACTGTCTGTAAACACCATTTTATAGATTTTGTTTTTAACACGTCTTGCTAATGCTCGAGTGACACCATCATTGTTCACAAATTTACAAAGTTCACTATTTGATATTAGACAGAACCCCTTGTCCAACTCATAACCTACTGAAAACAAATTAAACTTCAAATCAGGAACATATAGCACATTTGATAAGGATGTTTTCAAGTTCTTTTCCCCATTCCAAACACTCAGTATAGCAGTACCAACTCCCATCACACTTAGTAATTTTCGATTGCCAACTTTCACCTTTCCAGAGAGTGGTTTCTCAACTAAGGTCTTAAATAATAACTTATCTCCATACATATGATCACTGGCACCTGTGTCCATGTACCAACAGCTTTCATAAATATTTCCTTCATCATTTAGAGTCATAAATGCATTTGATTTTGGTTTATTTCCTTTACTGAACTTTCCTTTAGCTTTCAACTGTCTATAATTTTCCATTAAGTGACCTTTCTTCTTGCATATTCTCAATTCTTTCCCTTTATTTTTGTAGCAATCTCTTAATAAATGGCATTCTTTCCCACAGGTATAACATTTTCTTGAATGATTGTCTACACTGGCCAGTTCTACTACTGCCTCACACGAACCCATTCTCTCTTCCTCCAGTAATAAACGAGAAGTCATTTCCTCCATTTATTTTTTCCCTGATGACAAAGACTCCCATGCTGATCGGAAATGCATGTATTACTCTGGTAAACTCATAAGTATTTTGGTAATAATCATTTTCTCAGAAACATGTTCGCCTGCCTGTTTTAACTTGTTTCTTATTTATTCTAATTTTAACAGGAAGACTGACATAGAACTGTCCTCAAATTGCAACATGAAATTATTTTTCTGCAACAGGTGCACACTGACCACCGATTATTTGTCATAGGCCAACTTTAGCTTACTGCAGATATCCTTAGCAGTGCTACAAAATAATAAGTGTGTCAGCGGCCCTCGTTGCATCCTCATCACAATAATCTCTTTAGCCCTCACATCGTTGCTTATCCATTCTGGTTGGCTTTTCACATCTTCTGGCATGACTTTCTCTCCCACAACAATGTCATATAATCCTATGTCTCGAAGAATGACTTCCATTTGGAAGCGCCATACTGCCCAATTTTCACCTCCGTTTAATCTCAAGCTGTGATGTAAGTTTTGGCCATCCATCTTCAACAAAATTGCTGTCTCTGTATTTTTTAATCACCAATAAAAACTCCCAATACTCAAAATAACACAGCGTCTAACCGTTTTTACAATTCCTTTTTCTTAACCTCAAAAAAATCTTCTCAATGCCACGCACTGGTAAAACAGTGTCTAGTGTGCTTCAGTGCATAACCTATGGTTAGTAGACAGGATTTGCATGCAGTGAAAGGCGACACTTGTTCAGACGTAGACATTTATTTGAAATAAATTATACAGAAAATATAATCGGTGCAAATAACTAACAACAATGGTAGTGTTTGGTGAGAGAGAAAAAAACAATAGTTCAAGGTTGCCACGCTACACACACAACAATTACAGCAAAAACAAAAAACACAATATTTATCATTGCAACACTGACATATATATTATGTTATTTAAATAAAATAACTGTCTTGTTACCTCCTTGACTATTATTTCTGAGTAGGGATGGGGGTTTCAGTACTCTTACTTTGCGGAATTACAAGGTAATCTCCATTTGTTGGCACGAAGAATGGAATCCTTGAGCGAGTTTGATCAAAAAATGTGGGACGTGTTATTTATGTCAAAATGGAGCGAAGAAAAATTATATTCAGAATTTTTTAATGTAGATGGGAACCTATATGTAAAGATACTACAAAATTAAGGCCAGAGTTGAACAACTTATGAATAATGTTGAATTTGGCTAAACTGGCAGTAGCCTAACTAGTAGGAATGTGGACAAAGCTAAACAAAAATTCAAACTACCAGTTTATAAAATATTAGAAGCTTGGAGGTGATATAAGAGACTTGTTATAATTTTAAAGCCAACTTAAACGAATCAATGAAGGTTCAAAAATTGAAAATTGAGATAAATTTAAGTACACAGTTTAAGTAGTTATACCGAAATTATAATATAAGTAACGTACTTAGATGTTATATTTACTTAAATTGTTAGGTATATCTTCTTTGGTCAATTAAGTAAAGATAAAAAAATAAGAAACATAACGTGCAAGATGATTTATTTAAGAAAATACTTAATTTATCATGAATTATGAGGTCAATTAAAACAGGTACAATAACACTTCTAACAAGTAATCAACAAGATTGTTACAATAATAATGTTCTGGAACTATTAAATTAACAGATAAACAAGAAATAATAATAATAATAATAATCTGTGACGATTAAAATATTTTAAGTAATAGCAGGTTATAGGATTGGCTGATAAGCTAGTGGATAAACGGGAAATTTGACTAGATTGGGGTATTTAATATCTTGAAAACGGTAACAAAGAATTAATACATTTTAATAACTTTGACATGAAATATTTAAAGGCTACACGAAAGGTTTGACTTATAAAAAATAATTTATAAATTGGTATGCCAACAATAATGAACCTATCAGTTTAATTAATTACACAAACTGTTGGGACTTGAGTAATTCCATTCACTCAATAAAGCATTTAGTGGGTGAACCTTGACCAGCAAGAAGACGGACAATGCCTTCTAAATGTTCTTTAATGTCTTGTTTTACTTTGTTGATTTCTTCATAACAAAATTATACATATATGATCTGTACTATTAATTACAAGAATGAAAAAATAATCATGAACAATTTGGCCTTGTGTTTTAAATATGTACAAGATATGGAAACCGTTAATTGATGTCATAGTACCATTTCCAACAGGCTATGGGCCTAGAAACGATTTTAAGATGCAAGTGAATGTTTAAAAAGAAGTTTTGAGTGTTATTCGTGATCGTTTTTCTGCAATACTACATCAGTTCGTGTTGGTTAGTTTCTGATTCAATTGAACTAAAACATTGTGCTTGGAATGTCATCAGTTAACGTCAGTAATTATAAAATAGAGCCATTAAATAAAAATAATTTTGATACATGGGAAATACAGGCAAAAGCAGTTCTCATTCGTAGTGGACTTTGGTGTTATGTGAGTGCTGCAACATCAATACCTGCAGAAGAAGCAGGTAAGAAAGGGCAGGAATACGACTCACATGCAAGGTCAGATATAATATTGATAATAACCCCAAACGAACTGAAACAGGCGAAAAATTGTGACACATTGAAGGCATTATGGGACAAATTGAAAAGTGTAGACCGAAGTCGAGGTCCTGCTCGTAAACCCACATTACTTAAACGATTCATCCTGCACAAGGTGAAGGACAAAAATGATATGAGTACCCACATGGAAGAATTCACAGATGCTGTGGATAAGCTCCAAGATATGGGAATATAGATAAACGGTGATTTGCTGACTAGCATACCCTTCAAGCCTGGTCTAACTTCAACACGTCCTAATTCTGCCGTGGTATCTCAACACCTGATGTTCCTATCTGCCTGGTCACAAGTAATCTGATGGGGGACTGCCGGGACAACATTCTAGACGTGGGCTCGAACTTACCTGCCCTCTTGCGGTGGGTGGAACCAACCACCAAATCATCGCCTGATCACGTACGTCATCAGCGACTCCAGTTAAAAAGATTACCATCAACAAACCTCGGATGATCTTGATGAAGACGTGATGGTCAATCAGAGGGCGGGTAGAGAAATGGTGCACGTGTCTAAGGCAGCGCTTCACCAACGTGGCGTCACCGGCTAGTTTGAACTTCTCTCCCCTTTGTTTCCCTTGACAACGAGACGCTATATAACATGGCGGAGATTAAGAGAACGTTGACTATTGAAATCGGAACCAACATTGGTGGACTCTAGTAGCTTGTATGGACTATAAATATTTGATATCATCAGGAGACGATTATTCCTGAAAATGGACTATACTAGGAAAGTTGTAAAATTGTGTAAATCTTCGTTATTCTTATTTAAATATTGAAGCTATAGGTCATAAATTTAGGACTCTATTTTTTTATTTCAGAGATAGACTTGTAAATTTTTGGTAGAAAATATGAGTATTGTAATTAAAAAAAATTACAGGGAGTAAGAAATATGTGTGTATTATCTCTATATATTTTTATATATATATAATTTTACTTTGCCTAGTATCAGGTGTCTTCTGACATCTTATGCTGTACAACAATAGTTAACATCAAGATGTATAAAGATTGTGTTTTTGTTGGGCGCCACCCCTAGTTTCTAGGAGAAAAATAATAATCAAAAAGAAAAAACATTTACCTCGGCTAATTCAGTCAGTGGCACGACGACTCTCAAACTCGAGACCACTGGGTGAACTTAAAACTAAAACATGAACAATTTAGATAAAAATGGATTGTTGGTAACAAAATGTAATTTAGACTACAATAAAAAAATAAATGTATAAAATAACAATTGTTGGCACTTTTGTGGATTTATTATTGTTTCCCATTTTACCACATCCCAAGCCTACCTATGGAATTCCGGGTAGTTATAATTCTAATTTAACAAAGTATAGAATAGTATTGTTGAAACAAAAAAGAAGAGAAAAATATATATAATCAATAAAATTAATAATTAAACATAAAATTGAAATTTTAATTAATTCTCTGCATTAGTCTGTCTTTCTGAAAGTAAATGAATTCTGATTTTTATAAGAGAAAGAAAAAAAATGATAATAATTTAAAGTTGAAGAGTTGGTTTGACCTCACCCATGATTAATTATTCCATATTGAAACACCATCTACAGAAATTTGTTTCACTTTAGTAATTCAAATTATTCCACAATTTAAACGAAAATAAATAGTCTAGTTCTTGCACACACACTTAGCTTTCCATTTTTGCTACTTGTACTTTAATTCACAACCTTTAGTTCACTTTAAAATAATTTGAATTAGGAGCTCCACAGATTTGGCTCCATGTTGGACCAACACCGAGGAAGAAGACCTCCTCCTTTTGAAAATCTTCCAATAATCAAATTTAAAAATGTTCTATTCATACTTCCAAGTCCAAAGAGAAAACTAATATATATATATAAGATTAAATGTTGGCTATGGAATAGGGATAAAAATCAAATACAATGCAGATTTAATATAAATATTGAACTGTATGCTAATGAGAGTGAACAGTGTTTTCTCAAAAGAATTAAATGTTTATTTCCTTCTGTCAAAATTGAACAGCGCGCTCGTTTTGAGTTATTTACATCTATTCTTATTTATCCTTTTACCACCACGAGACTCGGTTTTCACTTGTTTGATAGAACTGCGCATGCGTTAAAAACAAACATGGTCGACGTTGAAAATGTATACAAGAGTCAAACAAACTTATTAGAAGGTTAATTAGTATGTTTAATAAAAGGTAAGTGTTCTTCTTTAAATCAAAATTCCATATTTAGATTATTTAAAACAATGTTTTACGTTGTTACTTCCGTCCTTTTATTTTATTTAATGGATGTAAATAGTGTTTTTAGTCAGGCCAGCGATCCAGCGGACGAACTTTGAAGAGTTTATTTCACACGAAAATAAATTGGAAATTGTTCACAAAAAGTAGAAAACATAGGGAAATACAAGGTATGGTGGCAAATAACGTCACAGTATTTCAAAATCTATTATTTTGGTGTCGCTTCTGGGGCGATTGCATCTTTAATTCGTTTGTTATATCTCATAATTGCTGTTCGTACACAACTAAGTTTTGTAGAGGCGCATTTAAATTTAATTTAAAATCATTCATTAGTTTTCTAATATTTATGTAACGTAAATGTTGCTATTTGTCTTATATAAACTTTAAATTTTGCAAAGTCTTCTAAACATGAATATCAATTCAGTAACTAGTGTTCATTTATGCCGCAACTTATTAAAAGACTTTGATGATGCCATTTCATGTAGTCCCGCGAGAGATTCGACTTAAGTTCTGAAGTCGAACTCTTGCGTTTGTTTAAAATGTAATATTTATAATAACATAACCGTTTCAGTAAATACGTCTATTTTTGTCTTAAGAAGCTCAGACACTTTCTTAATAACTGACATAAGGGCTCATAAAGCTATTCATTGTTCGTAATTTTGTGTAAATGTGATTATTTGTTTTCTTTTACCTTTTTTAAAGTAACAAGGTCAAATTGACTCTGCTTGTTATTCTTTTGTTTCTCGTTGAAACTATCTATCGCTCAATGTTTTCCACCCTTAAGGCCACGTGAATTATTGTCATATTTTTCAATAAACTATTATTCTCACTATTAACTCTTGCTAATACTGTTTTCAATTATTTTGTATGTTAGCTTACTCTCTCCCTTCCTTGTAGTAGTATTTTTAGTGGGCTACTACTATAAGGTAACATAGAGGGTGTAGCACTGGGTGGCCTAAAGAGATCCGTGACAGTGCGTGATGAATCAGTCAGTGTAAACCCCAACCAGTTTCTTTACCACATGGTGTGTAAAGTGAGGACTGATTAATAGCTGTCCGAGATATTCATATTTGAACTTTCTGCAAATAATCCCTCCCTTTTTGATGAAGGGGGGTACAAAATAATCTCCAGGGCCAATTTCGTCGTCAATGTTGACCCAGCCAACAGCAATCAGTGCCTCAATACAGGTTGGTGGCTACAAAGTCGATGGTGGACATTTCTTCCATCGTGTTATATGGCAGTGTCCAGCAACATTTCAAGAAATATTTCAGCTGTATACATCATACGTTGTTGTACATTATAGACAGGCACACATCGTATTTGATGGGTATGGTGGAGGACCGAGCACAAAAGATAAGGAGCATCTGCCTCAATCAGGGAAGGCTTGCAACGTCGACGTATCAGTGGAAGATTATATTAATGTTTTTCTAGCCCATTGAAGTTGTAAATTTTTCACACAAAATTTTACAAAAGATCAGGAATTAAATGCGTGCAAAAATGGGCTATTTTTTCAAAGTTATAAATAAATGTTTTCTTGATTTTAATATTATTTTTATTCAATTATTTTGATTCTAAATTAATTATTTATTTTTAAAATGTCAACTACTGCCACCAAACCACTTTAATATATTTTCAATAATGTGTGGTAGGATTCAAAATATCTCTCAAAATGAAGGGGTACTTGATACTGTTAGCAGAACCACCATACTATACTTGTAAAACTGACGAGTTTGTCATTCTTGTTTTCTAGTTCAAATAAAAGCCTACCATTCTCGGTATTAAGTGTTAACAAAGTAATGTGTTTGACCTTAGATAGAAACACAGGGTTGCCAACTTTACAGTCTCTAAAGATTAATAAATAACAGATTTATTTTTGTTTAACTGAAAAAAATTCACCTTGGGAATTAATGAACTAAGAAAAAAAGATTAACTTTTAGAACTATTGTTATACAATATTGTTTTATAAAATGTAACTTATTATGTTTATTTATCACAACTATACCTAATGTATAGTATATAATTATTATGCTTGGGTTAGAAAAGTAAATTTGAAAAAAATCTGAACCCTATTTCTAACCCTAACGCCTAACCTAGAGGGTTCAGATAAAAAAAGTAACAAAATAAAGAGTGTGCTGAGTGAGTGATGAATATCAGAAAAGGCTGGGCTAAAATAAAACCCAGCACACGCAATTAGGAACAATTGCGGCTTCCGTCCCCACGGTCAACCTCAACAATAAGTAACTATAGACAAGAATATAAACAATACCCCTAATTCGATTAAGAGACAACAATTTATCTAGCATTATACCTAAGGATGAATGTGTAAAAGGAGTACCATCACTAATTAAGTTAACAAAATTAACAGTTAGGCAAAAAAGAACAATATAGGACTCATCAATTTAACCTCTGCCAAATGCTCATGTTATTTACAAAAATAATTAAAATTATTTATGTCAGTATCCTTCGATTTCTCCGTCCCGTAAAAAGGGAAAATATACTTAGACCTAAAATAATCAGATTTCTTACGTTGGCATTAGCTAGAGCAATCCTCATTTAAATTGCCAACACTTAAGAAATTACTAATCATAAATTAAGTTACTAAGGCGGCTATTGCTGACCTCTTACTAGCGCTGATGGCGCCCGATACATTAAGTTAATTTGAAAACATTGGAAGCGAAACATTAATAGCACTACTCTATAAACAGTATCAAATATCATTAAAGTTCAATATAATAGAGATAAGCCTTAAGTCCAAAAAAGGCATTGTTATTAACTAAATTACTATATATTTGTTTTCCCGTTAGAGTCCAATAACACAAATTCGTTATACTTGAGATAAGTATTAAGTACCCAAGAAATATTATTATTAACAAAACCACTAGATATTTGTTTTTTTGTTAGAATCCAATAGCACAAGTTTATTATCATTGAGATAAACCTTAATTCCAACAAGGAGTATTATTATTAGCAATATTACTAGGTATATGTTCTCTAGTTAGAGTCCAAAACTTAAGTCCAATATACTTGAAATAAATATTAAGTACATAAAAAATATTATTACTAATTCTATAATTAGATAATCCTTTTTTGTTCAAGTCCAAAGTTTAAGTCCGTTTATACTTGAGGTAAATACTAAGTGCATAAGAAATATTATTATAAATAATATCAGCTATATATTTTTCTAGTTCAAGTTCAAAGTTTAAGTCCATTATGCCGAAAAAGAATTTTGAAAATAAAAGATTAAGCCGAAAAAGAATTTTGCTTACATTATTAATTTCCGAAGCCTTCACTTGCTCAAGCGATTACCA
Organism: Timema douglasi; assembly: GCA_901482245.1. Taxonomy (NCBI): domain Eukaryota; kingdom Metazoa; phylum Arthropoda; class Insecta; order Phasmatodea; family Timematidae; genus Timema; species Timema douglasi. The sequence continues at coordinate 2,997 of CABEEJ010002272.1, read as the reverse complement.
AAGCCAGTCCAAGAGTGGCACTTCACTCACACGATCACTCTTGTATACGGTTAAAACACAGAACGTGGAACGAAGGGATGACGAGGGGAGGAAAAACCAAAGAACACAAACAAGGAGGGGGGGTTCTGGAAGCTTCTGGACTGGAGTGGAAACAAAACTTGGCACTGGCGAAGAGTATCTTCTTTCCAACCGAAGATATTTGGTTCGGGGAAGTTGTCGCTGAGAGTTGAATAGGCGTGGTCTTAGTTTTCTCTTGTCGGTCGTCTTGTTAAGACGTGTGTGTTTCGATGGGCCTGTTGAGTGTGTAGTTGAGCCAGCAGCAGACGGTGTCAGTACAATAGGGTAAGTCCGTTGTTATAAACTTGGCTATGGTTAGCTTGTGGCTAATGATACAAATCCATTAAATAATGTTTATATAAACACGAGAATTAAGGACATAGACCGATACTACCCGCACTTTTGGGTCACCATTGTTGGTATAACAATTTAACATTTATTTATTATTAATACTGGTACATTTTTATGCATATGTTGGTAGTTCTGTTTATATTATGTTCTTGCCTGATATATATTTAGTTTTTTAGTTCATATTAATATTTCGGTTAATAAACTACTTTTCAATCCGGTAATGTTTGATGTTCATAGAGTAAACGTTATAAAAACCTATGATGGCACGTTTTCAGGTTATGGGCCCAGAGTCCTTTTAAATGAATGAACATTTATTATTGTCTGTGTGCATCGATAATCAATATTAACATTAACCTCTAGAAGATTTAGCCTATAAGAAGCCTTGTTAGTCCACCATGACAGATGAAGAAAAGTATCGTGTTCCATTATTTGATGGTTCAAACTTCAATAACTGGAAGTTTAGAATGGAAACACTGTTTGATGAACTCAATTTACTGGAAGTAGCTCAAAGTGATTACCGAACGAAATTAATTTTCAATGAAGCTGATAGTTCTGAAATATCAAATAAGAAGACAAAAGAACTGGCGGAGTGGAAGAAAAAAGATCGAAAATTCAAGTCTCAATTATTCCAGAAACTTCCAGACAACGTTCTTGAATGTGCCAAAGATAAAGAATCTGCATTTGAGGTATGGCTTTCCCTTATGAATACCTACGCAAGAAAAGACATAGCTAACCAGTTACTTTTACGTAAAAGTCTTTTATTGATGAAGTTCGATCCATCAAGTGAAACTCTGGTAGGTACATTTTAATAGATTTGATAAATTGATTCGTGAATTACGGTCAACGGGTGCTACATTAGAGGAATTAGATATTGTCTGCCATATTTTAATTACCATGCCGAACAAATACAATGTAGTTGTTACTGCTCTTGAAACTCTGACGGAAAAATTGACCTTGAGCTTTGTAAAGAATAGGTTATTAGATGAGGAACAGAAACGATTTTCGGAGGGTATAACAGCAGAAGTCATAACCTCACATTCCTTTATGAGCCAAGCAAATCGGAAAGTTACACACAGCCATAAGAAACAGTCTCAATCTTTTTATCAACAAACTAGGCCTAATAAAAACACTCAGCGAATTCAACTTAAGTGCAAATTTGGTAAAAAATGTTGATATATCTCAGAATGCCGTAAACTTAAGAAGAAACAGAGTGAAAATGAAACAAAGTCCAAGTCGCCAAAGTTGAGGAAGCAGAGTTCAGTTTGGCATCCAACACGTCCTCGGAAGTGGATTCTGTTTTGTTTACATCCTGGTATTTAGACTCAGGAGCTTCAGAACACATGATCTGTGCTACTTATATTAATACTAATATTCATAATTTACCAAGTCCTGAGAATATCAAGCTCGCAAAATCAGGTGAAAGTTTAAAATCGACCGAAGTTGGTGATCTCTGTGCGTCATTTGATACGGATGGAAAAATCAATGTGATCAAGCTGAGAAATATTCTTATCGTGCCTGGTCTACAACATACCTTCTTATCAGTCAGACAACTGGATTCCAATTGATGCAAGGTAATTTTTGAAGAAGGTGTAGCAAAAATTGTCAAGCATGATAAACTTGTAGTAGTTGCGTCCGAGTCTGCCAAAATGTATTTAGTAACATTTTCTATTCAAAATACCTGTACCAATGTTGTTGAGGTAGATTGTACAAATCTATGGCATAAACGACTGGCGCATATTGGCAATACCAGTTTGAAGTCCCTTAGTGAAATGGTTGATGGCATGAACGGTGTGTGTAAACAAAAACTTGTAACCCTGAAATCTCCATGTGAGCACTGTATCCAAGGTAAGATGATTAATTGCCTCATGTAAAAACTTGCTCAAGGGCTAAGCGCCCCTTGCAGCTTGTCCACAGTGATGTCACGGGTCCGATCAGTCCTACATCATATGACGGTAAGAGATATATACTTACCCTAATTGACGATTACAGTCACTTTACCTATGTGTACACCATCAAAGAAAAGTCAGAGGTATTCGAGTGTTTTAAAAAGTATGAAGCTCTAGCAACTGTTCACTTTAATGAAATAATAAACCACTTCAGATGTGACCGAGGTGGAGAATACTTATCCTCAGAGATGAGAAAATACTTTGAATTCAAAGATATACAGTTTGAATATACTATCAGATATACACCCTCTCAAAACGGGTTAATTGAACGTATGAATATAACACTAATGGAGCGTGTGCGGTGTATGTTATTAAGCGCAAATGTTTCGAAAGATCTCTGGTCAGAAGCTGTGATGACAGTAGTATATATTGTTAATAGAAGCCCAACAGTAGCCCTGGATTGTAAAACTCCTGCTGAGGTCTGATAGAGTCAATGTCCAAACTGGTCAAAATTGCGTTTTTTTGACTGTATTGGCTATGTACGCATTCCTAATGAGCTAATTAAAGGGAAACTGAACAATCGTACCCAAAAGTGCATCATGGTCGGCTATTGCCCTAATGGCTATAGGATGTGGAACCCTATCACGAGAAAGATTGTTTTGGCATATGATGTGTTTTTTGATGAAAATGCCACTTGGAGTGG
>CABEEJ010002271.1:92409-117159 GCA_901482245.1 Timema douglasi | reverse complement strand
TTGTTTCGTAAACATGATTTCCCTAAGAGTCTGCACGGTCTTCTTTGCCACATTTGGGAGCCATGGCGGTACAGGTGAAATAGCCTCTTAAGATGTTTTCATGCCTGCTCAATGGCTTCTCTTTAATTTACCCAAATTTCAACTTTTAGTAAGTTGTGGGCTATTTAATGGAATAGAAAACATACATACACACATACACAAATACACAAGGTGCTTAGGAAAATATTTTGTCCAAAAAGGTATTAGGCTACTGAGGAGTGGAGGAGATTACATACTGATGAGCTACATACCCTGTACTAATCACAATACACTGTTAGGATAAACAAGTCTCATATATTACGGTGGGCATAGAATGCAACGGGAACGGGAGATTCTAGAACTTTGTTAAGGCTAATGATTGGCAAACCAAAAGGGAAGAAATCATGGGTAAGACCTAAACATAGAGGGGAAGATGGCATTAGAATGGACCTGAAAGAGATAAGGTGTAATGAGGTTTACTAGATAAAACTAGCTTAAGTTAGGTATAGTTGACGTACCTTTTTAGGTGCAGCAATAAACTTTTGAATTACTAATGCCATAGCGTAAGTACATAAGAATAGTTTATACACATTTTCCTTTGGCCATATATGTATTTATATTGAAAAAGTGGTATACGTATATTATCGTATAATAAAATGTTTAAATATTTGTTTTAGTTCCAATAAAATTGGATTATTTTGGGTTATAATCTTATTTATTCGGTTATAATTGTTGCTGTAAAAGAAAAGTACATTTTTTTATACTTACAGTTACTGAAATTTAAACCAATTTGATAAAGTTAATCAATACATTTTTATACTTAGTTCACTTCCTTTGTTATTTTAAAGATATTTAAAATTTTATTCTTTAATATAGCTTAATAAATTCTAAGAATATGGCTTCCCTTCTCATAGATGTTCATGTGTACTAGTCTTAATTCAGAGGCTACAGATAATCTTTTAAAATTAATTGAAGTAGTTATTTACATTGTAATTTATCTCTCAATACCACACTACTAAGAACTTATTAAAGGAGGTTTTCCCATTGTATTATATTATCGATAAATATAATTATTATTAACTTAATGAAAATTAATACATTTTAATCATCTCGATAGAATTGAACACTTTGTCATTAAGATTGGTTTATACACTGGACTTAGCTAACAAACTATATAGTTAAACATTAAATAAAAACAATTATTTCTAGAATTAAATAATAGATGTGACCAAAACATATCAACACAACAAGAGAAGCAAGAAAATTAATAAGCCTTTTAAGGCAATTTTATTAAAAGAGCTTTTCTTTTATTTTTGATATTGATCCAAACGGAATAAAACCTTAATATCGTTAGTTACATTTTGATCATGTATTTTTATCTCTCTTTAAAAATATGTATTAATTTTTTTAATGTATATGGTAAGAAAGCTATACGATTTCTGCAAACGCTTAAGTATATTTTGGAATTTCAAATCTCCTTTGGTAAACCTCAGCTTATAACATAGTTAATTTTGGTTTTATTGCTTTGATTACTTAGACATTTAAATAAATATAGTGAGGCTTTTAACTATTTCATTTTTGAAGCCCTTTTGTAACTTTTGACGATTTTTCAAATGGTTCACTTTTTCTTGACATGTTTCAAAATCTAAAATCTGGGCATTGATAATTTAGTTTTGTGGAAAAAACTGTAAAAAGATATCCATTATAAGATATAAGGTATAGGAAAACAATTACTTTAAAGAATTACTACATTTATAAAAAAAACGTTTCACCAAATACAGCCAGAGCCGTTTTAAGAACTTCTTAGGCCCTAGGCACTTTTATTTCTAGAAGCATGTGTGTCCGATAATTTTACTAATATTTACGCTAATTTAATCTTTTGCATGCACAAAAAGTTATTAATTTATAATCTTAAAATTACTCTTAAATTTTAATGCACCGTGAAAGCCTCTGAACCTCTACTGACACAAAGTTCTAGTTCTGCCAATGGTTTACGATACGTATAATGCAACTACGCATAAGGTTGTAAGCATATCAACATAGCCCTGGAAATAATTTCAAATACTCTTTTTTAAATCGTTTTTATGTTAAATAAAATAATAGCTGTGTGGTAGTGTCATACATACTGCAATATTTGTTGGAAAATACATTGTTTTATGTGGGCGTGAGGTAAAAATATGCGGACTATTAAAGAGATTTCAATCGAGTACAGTAATACAGTGTATTTACATTCAACTGAAAGGTTCTACCAGACCAGCTGTGGGCAAACTGCAGCCCGCAACGTCAATTGGTGTAGCCTTCACATAAATTAAAGATTGTCTAAATTTTATTAACAAAAATGACAAATTAAATACATAATCATCGCTGGTTTTTGATGTGAAAAAATGAGAAAGCTCACTTATAATATTAAATGTGGACAAGAATAAGCTTGTGTGTACTGTAATTACGGTAGCTCTATGACTAATAAATGTATTTTGGTGTGAAAATAAATTTAATCATTTATTAAAATTAGATTTTTGTCAAATGCGGCCCCCTTGGGGAGAAAAGTTTGCCAACATCTATACAAGACCTACACTACTGTGTCTATGATTGTATCAGTGAGGCTGTTGAGGAACGCGATGACTTAAATTATTGTTTTTATTAGTCATATATCAAAATAAGTATTCTAAATTAAGATTTGCTCTTTTATATTTTGGGATTTTTTTTTTCTTTATGCCATTTTTTCAACTGAAGAATTGTTGGCCTCAAAAAGGTTCGTAGGTTCCAGGCACAGTGCCTGGTTGGCCTAGTGGATAAAGCGGCCCTGAATTTAGAAAAATATGATAGGATGTAGAGTTGAATAAAACACAAATGAAAGAATAATTTTGAAATCACAATCAATTTTGAAGTAATTTAACGCTTTTTTTTCAACTATGTTTAGTCGCATTAGGTAAGTATTTTAATAAGGTAGAGATTGTTATTATGACCTCTTTGAAATATTTGGTAATCTATATCACAATAATGGTATATATATATATTTACAATATTATCAATAGTAATTACTACTATTGAAAATATTGAACATATTGGTAGTAACTACTATCTATGATATTGTAAATGCATGTATCTATGTATGTATTTTTGTTGCTTAGTGAACTTATATAAAAGTCCTTGTAAATAAAACACTGAGCTATAATCTGTGTGTGATCGCAAGACTGCGATACCAATAGTTCCCCATTTTCAGCAGGCGGATTACTTTCGATTTACTAAACTTACCCACCACCAGTCAACTCATCTAGCAAACAGCTGACCGAGGCAAGAGAAAGAAAGAGAAATAACACAATCTGAACGCACAATAGGTGACATAAGTGAGACGTCACTACTTTAAAAGAAGTAATGCTCTTGCCTGAAAGGTCAACCACAGTATCGTCAAAGTTATGGTGACTTTATCAAGATTATAGATACTTTTTTTTACAATTGGAATGAAAGTACAGTATTAAAAACAAACATGGGTAGTTTATTAATCTACAATGGTTACTAAAAATACTAAATATCTATGATATTCTCATTTACTTACATCCACAAGATGAGTAGCAACAATATTTGATTATAATTTGCCCGATAGCAGAAGTAATGACGCCATCACTAATGTTATCAAATAATTATGTAAGTGATTTAAGATGGAGAAGTGGGTGTAATCTATATAGAACTAAGGAAAAAGAGACAACATTTGCGGGCAGTACACTGAACTAAAGGAAAAGTATAAATTCCACGTCCACAGCAAGACATGAATGGCGTAGCTTGGAGGGTAAAATATGTATCCTTATTAACTCTTTCAAATTGCATATGTCATATTTTAAAAACTAAACATGATCTATAAATTATAAAGACTATAAGAAATGTATGTTTTAAAAACAAAATAATTACGTTAACAAATTATGTAAAATATTTATCTAATAGTTTAACATATCTGTAAAGAGTAAATTAACAATTCATATTTAAATCTTCAAATATAGATTCCTAGTTTTTAAAGAATAATTCGTATGTCATATTTAGTAATTGGTCAATCATTTTCACTAAATAGTTAGGAGGATATTTAAAAAAAGTTCGTAAAGCTACCCTTAGTTAAATACTTATGGTGAGTTCGTGGAAACTTTTAAATAGTACGACATTATATTTTGCTATTATTGATAAATTATTATTGTTTTTAATAAATTGATAGGCTTTAAAATATTTCTATTTACATAATTTATGTATTTTAAACTATCTTTTCTTTTTGTATATTAATAAGGTCTTTTGGTTAATTAATTAATGTTTACCATTTCTGAACATCTTAGATAAAGCTAGAAATGCTGGAGTTTATTTAATTTAATGAACACTACATATAATCCTAAACCAATACACTCAAATAAACGGAAGATTCTTAAAATTATTAATAGAAATATTATGCTTTATGGATGTGATTATTCTTAAAGAATGTGTACATTGTAATGTAGCGATACAGCTACGAGTTAAAAATGACACAATGTGAAATATTTAACCATATTTCACAATATTATTATATTATTATTACATCATAGGCACACTACTGCATCGATTGAATTATTACATACAAAATATATTATTATATTATTAACATAAAAATATAACATGACCTTGCCAGTAGATGGCGTGTTATTTTAGCAAATTAAAGGTATTTAAATACATTTTTGTTGTAAGCCAGGCCACCCCCATCCTTGCTTCTGCCCCCACCTCAACCTTTCTCTGGTGTTCATGTTTTTTTATGATAAAAAGTTTAAAAAATATTATACTTAATTAATAACCTAAATTAGTATCATACGTCCTCTTACTACAATGATGCTGGTGGAATCGATGCCATGTTTGTTTGCATTGTGGATAATTAATTACCTAGTTCATCGTTTCCCCCAGTAAACGTGTTTACGTAACTTAATTACCCCACATTGTTCCCGCTCTCTCTATTTCCTTCCTTCCCCTAATTCCTCCTCTCTATTTTGATTATCTAGACGTAGACATCCCAAGTCTTCGAGAGTATGAGTATATGAGACTTAGAATATTTAAATTCTGATCATTATGTATTATTCATTCATCTTCTTATGTGTTGTTAAGGTGCATGAGTTAAGTACATGTTAAAACAACTCAATTATATTTTCAAAGTTGTGTTTACATTCAAACTTAATGATTTAGTGGTGAAAAATAACTATACGCTGGATCGGTTGAAAGCGATACGAACTAAATATGGAAGACGTGTTACTGTCTATCTGATTGGTGAGCGCTATGTTTTTCTCCCTTGCCGGTTTGGTATGGTAAGTAAAGAATACTTGGTTGAACTAAACAGGAAAAATATTCTATTCATTTATATGGGCGTAAATACTAACGTGTTCACACATGTGTATTTTAAAGAAGAGTAAAGATGATGACAATAGCAATGAATCGTTCTTATCAACGTCTCATGTATCAAACCCATGATAACCGCCGATGCCTGGAGGTGGCAAAAAAAAAAATGCCAGCAACAACAAGAGTGAATGTCATAACCACACCCAAGTCATCCACCGACGTTGTGCCTACACTCAATGGTTAATAGTGAATACGCAGTTCACTGGTATAAGATTAATCAGTTTTCACATATTTGGATGGTTAATGTTTGCACAATACATAACACCATTATTTTATTTAAACATTTTTTTTAAAGTGCACAGTAACTAAAGATTACATATGCTACACATGCTTTACAGTTATAATACCCCGCCTTGATAACACCTGAAATAGCACCAAGACATAGCTGATTTTAAAACTACTATTCACCAACATTGACTAAACCTTTAAGTGGGATTGAAAGTATAGATGTCTTAAACATTATGTATTCTTTGAAAAATGATGGTATAGTTAATTAAATATAGCACAAATGTTTGGCTGCTTCATACCTCACTCCTTAGTTTTCCACTTTATGGAATACTTAACTGAGTGTTTTAAAGTTTCCCAAATTCTATTCTCTTTTGGGATCTCGTAAAAGCTTGTTTTTGAAGCATCACTACTTTCATTATATTGCAAACACGCACCGTTATAGCCTCGCTATCAGCTCGAAGTCAAATGTAGTAGTTAAAGTTATCTATTGGGTGGTCCAATGTCATGGTGGTACCGAGGTTAACGGTTTTATTGGCCTCTGCTCTATAAGCACATAAAAGAGCATTAGGTTGTTTCCATGGTTATTTTCAGATGAAAGCCGCCACATTTTCGGTTAAGAATTGTGACCTACTAAATAGTTCTGGGGCCTTTATAGCCCCATGAAAGGATTTTGGGTTGGATTGAAATAGTTTCCAAGGTATCTGGTTTGGCCTTGATTTATGAATTTGAACATGTTTACTCATATAGAAGGTAAATGGAATAGTCTCCTAACTCTTTTGACAAAGTTGTGAAAGCATCAAGCTCAGCTTCCGACTTTGAACATTAATCAGGATGGGTGATGGCATCATCAATAATAACAAGCTGAGACATGTTAAATATTTACACACTTACAAAGATACTAAAAATTATTGCAAACATACGTATAATCGTTCATCGGGTTCCATAAAACGTCCCGTAAGTGCTTTTGTAAAATTGAAAATGGTTTTCAGCTCACAATAGCCCATATAATAGTTCAAACCAATGATTTGACGTGTATAGTAGGCCTAGTTAGCACTATTCAGATCCAGGCTTCTAATGTACGTTTCCAACGTATGCTGCTTGATATAGAAGATATCCTCGGTCTCTATGAGCGTGTCACATAAAGCCACGATGAGTGTATCAATCAAATCGTTGCATTATAAAGACGGGTGTTAAACACATCTTCCGCTGGTTTACATTGACGTCGGGGAGGTCCCACACTTCACAGAGACGCACTAGCTTGGGGCAAGATCGGTTTCCCCGTTTGACTCTAGGGTTAAGTTTCTCGCTAATTACGACCATGCGGTTACCGCAAATGCATCTCAGCGATACATTGTGATCGTTAATGCTTTTCTTCTGAGAAGGTTGTTTTTTGTTGATAAACTTTGATATGATTGACATGTATTTGCTTAGTTCTTGCCACTATGTGTGACTAAACACCACACAATTCCTGCCGCATTTCTATATAGTATAGATGGATAAAGGGCATTACTTTTTTCTTGATACTTAGTCCAACAATGACCCGTTTGGTGCCAAATTCATTTAGTGGAAACAGTCGGTTTAAAATACTAGCTATGAGGAAAGGTTTATTCGGTTTTGCTTTGCATGTGCAAGCCTCTTATGGTATTCGTTGACATTACATAATGATGTGGACAAGATTAATCAGGAGAGCGATCGTAACGTATACTGCTAACAGAATAATAGTTACTAACATCACTTATGAATTGACGTCGTGACTTTATTTTATAGTCACCGCAAGTGGAAAGGGGAGCCATTACGAGCGATGATTAAATACATCCTCGTGTGAGATGGCAGCACACATACGTATTAAAACCGGTATTGTAGTCACTCAACACTCTTGCCTCATTATCTGTGTGATTGGTGATGGTAAATAGGTCCAGAATTGTTTTCATCTGATATTTCGGACACGGCAGAGAAGTTACACGAGACCGTAATGGCCGTAAGTCTGAAACTACTTCTGGAAGTTGGATCGTGTTGTTTGATCATCGTGAAGAAAATTTTTCATGTAAATACCAATTGTGACTTTAGAACGGAAATTGAGCATACATGTCAAGATGATCTCCCATGCCATTCATGTTAATATAAATAGCGATTAAAACCAGGTTTGGTGTGTGAGTGCATTGTGATAAAAATGGCAGTATGGTAAGTTATTCTTGTTTGGAGTTGATCATCCGAGAGAACACCCAAACGTACATAAAGGAAGCAAGGGTTGGTTTTCAGCACATCTATTATGGTGTGCGTATCCATGTTTAACATCCAATCTCTTAGTTTCCAAACTATGGCAGGTGAATAGAAATAACATACATAACTATGCACCATATGAGATGTACTACGATAAATATTAACGACTTTCAAAGATAGACAAACATCCTCCGATGTGCAGATTGTATATAAGCGTGTAGCAAATCATCTATGTGGGTATGATTTACCTTGGCTAATTGTCAATTTAAATTTGTTTCATTTAGTTTCATAATAATTTATTTTCTGGGGAATGTAGGAACGTTTATCTCAACCAAGTATTTGCTACTTTCACAGAACAATTCAATAAGGTTTCCATTATTTTTGAAACGCTTGAAATAGTAGCCACATCGGTTGCGTATAACCTGAACAGGTAGTAAAACTCAGTGATAAAAAAACATATTTGACTTCCTCCCAGGCCAACAACAATGACTTACACGCATCTTTATAAACAAGGTTAGTTGAACATTGGCGTTTTTAGATTTTTAGATATCGTTGAATTTAATTAGAAATACATCGGTGGGCGACAAAGGGCGTTGTGAAGGCGAGTACGGGAGGTGACCCGAATCACACTAAAAATACATTTAAATATGCTTACTTTGCTCAACGGGCATAACATTTGAATACAATGTGCACCAAAGTGAAGAGGTGGTACTAATTACTAGAGAAATCTTCACAAACTACTAGCAATATTAAATAATTTGATCAGAATGTATGCTTTATTAGTCCACATAGTTATCGAACACATAATGTATAAATTAATAACTGATATAGTAATAGATTTTGCGAAAAATAACCTTTCTACGCTAAATATTCTTATAACATAATCCTTCTGTTTGTATAAAAATAGTTAAAATAATACCAGTATATAATTACTATTAATAAACAAGTTAAAAAATACACGTTAACTAGAAATTCTTCTTTGTATAACTATCTTTTTTCAATTTCTTTTTGAAAAGTGCTCAAATTATTCATAAAATATGGAAAAGAATAAACAAAATAAATAGCAACATATAATTCTTAAAAATGCCGCAATCTTAAGAATTAAATATATTTAAAACATTTCTTTGGGCAAAATCTGAAAAATATGAAAACCATCCTGGGATTAAAACCTAATACCAAAGTTCATTCGAATAAACCAATATATTAAAGATTATTATAAATTAAGAAAATAACTTATACATTTAAATTTTGTTTTCATAGCTGCTCCCATGAATGATGTTTAAGCTTTTTAATATTTCCGACTTAAACAATTCACTTAAGCTCCTATACGCAATTGACCTTTTGGTTTTACTATCTTGAATATTGTCAATCTACAGTTAAGTGTTTTATTCGATATTTTCTCATTTGTAATCATAAACATCTACTATTTCAAGATTATGACAAATTTTGACGTTTTATTTGCTCCGGAAGCAAAAGTGAAACCTACAATCTAGTCTGTCTCAATGTCTGTCTGTCCCAGAGGCTACAGCCGAAATGGTTTATTGTTTTTTGTTTAAACTTAAGATTAAGATTGTGTATGATCATACCCCAGGGTGGTTTTAGGATTTTGATTTCAACCCTTAAATAAATGGTATATTACTTATCAATATGTAGTGAAAATTAAATATATTCGTAAATGGTTAAAGCAATTTTGATTATAATGAAAAATCTGGAGAGAGTGTTACATGACAACTAAAACTGCTGCTGGTTTTTCAGAATATTATGCTTAAGAATAAATTACTGATAATTGGTTTTTAAGAATCTAGTGAATATGGCTCAAAATGTTTTGTTTATAATATATCTGGGGTGTGTTTGTCGTGACAAATAACACTGTATAATTTTTTTAAAGGGGAAAATGTCTGTTAAATAATGTATATTATCTTATAATTGCAAAATTTTAAACAAAGTACCAACATTTTTTTTATAATTAATATCTGGGGTGTGTTATATTATATATAAGAATATATACTAGTTTTACAATGGAACAACTCTATCAGGCCGTTAAAAATGGGTATCTGTGTAGTGTTTTACATGATAGGTAATGTTGATTCGAAGAAAATTTTATTTGGACTGATATTTGAGAATTTTGTCATAATATAATTATAAAGGAATATATAAGAAATTATGTACTCTTTGTTGACGGACTACAACATCGTCCTTTCCTTCAAGATGCGTTTTACAATTTCTTGAAGTCCAGATTCTAATTACAATAAAACATTATGTTTTATATGTAAGAAAAGGAACTTACAAATTAAGACAAGATAAGTTCAGATTCAATAAACTCACACATTTAATTATTTTTAGATATGTTTAGACACCAGATATAAGCTTTCTTGGTTTTTAATTCTGTGAGGTTTATTTTTGTTCCCATATTCCATTCAATGGTTAGAATAAAATTAAATTATTCAAACTTTTTTACCTCTTAGTAGTCACTGACTTTTTTTAACTAAATAATTGCAACGCTTCTTATCTTTAAATCTAGCTATGTTATATAGGCCTAGATTTTCTAGAAGATTTAATAACACACATTCAACCGAATAACAGTTAATAGACCCGTAAAGTAATATTTGATATTTTTTAATGATAGTAAATAGGTCTAGTTTTTAACGTCTTCATGTTGAAATATAAACTTAACCAATAAAGAATTCAAACTTCAAACAATTTTTTGAATACGTAATGGGTATTTAAATTATAAAATAATTCAAACATTTATAGGAAAATAGAATAAGTTAAAATTTTGGAACATTTATACAAAATAGGTCACTAAGTTTTAGCCCATATAACATTTCAAACCGTAGAATCATTTATTTTAACCTCCTAGTAGAATTTATTTTAATTGTTTGTAGAATTTATTTTAATTCGCGTTAGACTTTGAGTTCTCAGTGAATTTATTTATTATAGTTTTTTATTTTACAATTTATTTTTATTATGACATTAACTAGTATTCCCTACCTGAGATATATTAATAAAAAAATAGATGTTTAAACTAAGTGATATTTACTTAACAACTATAATATTTAGCATTATATGTATTAGAATAGAATAACAATTATATTCATACAAAAATAAAAGCCTAAAAAAACTAATCTGCAAAATATTTGGGAGACAGTATTATGATATAAGAAACTAATTAAATTTTTATCTACCAAACTAGCCATAACTATTTTTTACATACATATAATCAAGGGCAATATATATTATATAAGTACTATGTATATGAATATAAAATTAGTAATACATAAATTCAGTAAAGTTGTTTTTATCAAAATGTCCCCTTTTCATAAAAACAATCATTTCCTTGTATTGTGCCGTTAATATCACAACAAAAAGGGTTTAGATGACTGTTTATGTTTCGAGTTAAATAAATAAAACTTCAAATTGGCATTGACGTGTTATAATAAAATAATATAAAGAGTAGTATGTTAAAACTAGTCCATTTCCATGCGAAAAGAGGCGGGTAATAAACATTACGAACACCAGTAACACTATGAAAGTAACGAAGAATTACATTACATGAACCATACAGGCCTCTAAAGAACGAGTGAGTTATAATTTGGTCTTACCTGAGACTAGGCATACTTTTCCCCTTTACGAGGTTACTTGGGTGTTTAATCTTGTCCTGCTCTGATTTAGTCTCGAAGATTTTGGCGAAGGCTGAACTTGGCCGCGAAAGGTGCTCTTCTCCGGTATCAAGACTACGGTGATACTCCTGCAAAAATTATAGCCTTACTTTTCTATGAACGAAAGGGCTGGCTGCATGGATTGTGTCCTGACGCTGGTGAAATAGGCAGGGCTAGTCTCTTGGATAGTGTGCAAACTTTGTTGATAGGGGCAGGGTTGACTTTTAAGGATGATGGTAGAACTATTTTGTTTTGAATTATAATCGGGTGTAGCCTTTGTGATGCTTAATAAATTGTATTTCACTGTACTTCCTATAGATATGTGGGTGTATTATCTTTATTCATCCTATCTTCGTCATTTATGCCTACCCTAACAGTAGTCGACCTCTACGGCCTTGGGGTAAATTTATAGCCTGAAAGTCTCCAAGTTTATGGCCCCAAACCCAACAAAAACTGAAGGATTCTTATCAAATGTTAAAATCTGTAACACAACTTTCCTTAGACTTGCTTCAGTGATAGAATGATATAGGCTATCATTCTTGTGTTTGATTGGCTGGTATGAAAACGGATAGATCAAGGTTCGAATCCTGGTCTCATTTACTGAGAGTGGTTTTTCCTAAATATTTTCCCACTCTTTTTCCATGCAAGTGTGGGTAGATTACCTCTAAAATACTTCCTTCCTCATATCTACCCTATTATAATAATTATCATGGATGCTTGTAACCTAAACATGTATAAAACACAGAAAAAAAAATCATTTAGCGGGGAACTAGGCCTAAATCTTTTTGTACCATGTTAGTCAATGGTGATATGAATTATCATTACGAAATAATGTTCAGACACCTTACCGCCCACTCATATAACCTCAATGAAGAGGGCAGTGGGAAATGACCACACTTATTCACGACCTCCCTAATACACGTGCTTGCTCCTAGATGGAGCGGGCGGCACTCGCAAGCCGAATGAATGAGTTCACACGCTACTCCGGATGGATGAGGAAGCACATCGAACTAACCTTCACCAGCTTGAATAGTTTAAGCCAGTGGTTTAACCTTTTATTACTCGTGACCCCTAAATATCCTAAAATATGTTGGTGACCCTCTAGCTTTTACTAACGTATTAATCATTAAGATTTATTCTAAAATAGTGGCTATATTTACTGATTATAGTAACAAACAAATAAAAAACAAGAAGTTAACATACATAACTGTGTTTCATGGGACCTGTGACCTGGGAATGGTGTTGGTAAACAGATGGGTTGTGCATTTGGTTAGTACATGGACAACCTTGCCTGTGAAAAGAAACTGTTCCAGTTCACACACCTATACATACCTCACCTAGGGCTGAGTAGAGCACGAGAAAAACATACAACACCCTCCCAAAATTGAACATAACTATAAACTATTATAGATGGTATTAGTATTGTACAGGCACTTAAAAAAAACAAAAAAACAAGATACATGATAACGATTTGTAAATATGTAAATAAAGACAAAAAATTTACTTGAAATAAAAAAATAATACATGTTTATACTGTGTTTACTTTTCCAGTATGAAAAAAAACAACACGTTAGCTACCTATCGGGTCGACCAGCCAACTTACAACATTATGTACAGTACTACTTTCCTTTAAAACACAGTTTGCTAGAAATATGGTTATTGGATAAATAAAGTGATAAAAAGGTATTACAAATAAAAAAAACAATAATTTAAATCCCACGATGACTCAACTATTCCACCAGAACGACGAGATGAAAAGTATAAGTTTCTGGTACTCCATGTATCCTTAGAGGGCCGAAAATAGTTTGGATAGTTTAGTTATTTATATATATGATATATATATATATATATATGAAAAGTATCAATTCCGGTTCTGGTACTCCACGTATTCTAGAGGGCCGAAAATAGTTTGGATAGTCTAGTTATATATATACATATATAATAAATAACTAAACTATCCAGACTATTTTCGGCCCTCTAAGGATACGTGGAGTACCAGAACCGGACTTGATACTTTTCATCTTGTCGTTCTGGTGAAATCGTCGAGTCATCGTGGGAATTAAATTATATATATATATATATATATATATATATATGGGGTTCTTGAAATCGCCCAATAAAAGAGAAAAAAGGAAAATTTGGAAACTCAGATGTAATTTAAAAAAAAAATCTTGCTTGCTTTGTGCTCCCCAGATGTGGAACAAGCTGACCATATATACACACAGGACTATGCGGGATAAAATTTTACCTCTGGCAAAATTGATGCACACTCATCCGTGTTCGTTTTATTTATTTAGGTAAATATTCACTAGTACTAGAAAGGTCTTCTTTACATAGTGAAAAATTTCCTGGAATCCACCACGGAACCTTTATTCACTTCCTAAGCTTTCACCTCACTACCGCTATTTTTGCAGGAATCCTCCCGTCTGGGCCACAATGCCATGCATCTTCCGAGAATAACCCCAAAGTTGCCCAAAATTGGCGGCAGGATTCCTTCAAAAATATCTTAACTTCCAATATAGCCCTTTTATAAACTATTGCAAAACTGTGAAAACTCTTAAAATTAACAAAACCAAAATGTTGATCCCTAAAACCATTACAAAAAACATTTCTGGCCTTCCTCCTCGTAAAAAAACTACCCACCAGAAAAAAAAACAATATTCATTTTCTTTCTCAATATAGCATTGCGTAGCAGAAATGCCTTCCTAGCAGCACGCTGGTGTGGCGGGTTTGTAAACTACTTAACTAATCAAGAAAGACTCCAAAATAAGTTAGGTTATAAAAAAATGCAAAGATTAATTTAGGCCTAATATTAAATTTCAGATGTTTTTTGTTTTTCCAAAGATGTAAGCTACCAGGGAATCGCCACCTTAAATAGTTAATATCCCCGGGTAACAGCAAATAAAATGAACGTACTACCAAGGCGGCCATTACTAGCCCCAAACAAATAAATATTAAAAAAAAGAAAAAAATCACAAAATCACAACTAATATAGTTAAATTTCGAGATGGTATAGAGAATAATAAGAAAACTAGGGTATTATTGAAAATCCTCACAATGAAGAATGTAAAACCATTTAGGGAAAACCACTTTCAGTAAACCCTACTGAGTTTAGAACTCTGGTATCCCTGATATCAGCGGTTTATTCTACCATGAAAGTGACTCCCTAGACCAGACGGCCACCAAAGCAGATAATTATTTTAAAATTAAAAAATAATCTTAATTTTAATTTCTACTTACTTGTCCATACAAAACTTTTGGTTCATCGGTCCCAATTTTCTCCAAAGTTTTCTCAGACTTTGACATGAGTTTTGTTTCAACAAACGCCCTAAGGTCCGCCATTTTCATACGTTTCTTCACTTTCTCACTTGCCCTTCTGCTATGACCACTTTCTTCGTCAAGTCTTTTGCGGCCAAAGTATGGAGATTCTAAATAATGCATAAAGATGATTTACAATTTGTTTTACATTTAATTTATTCACAATTCTTTTTTACCAAACAAATATAATTGGTTATAAGACTTATTAAGAGCCGTTTTAAATGAGGCAACTATGCCTAGAAACAATCACTGGGTGACTTTCGCTTTATTGAATTAATTGGCAACTATCAGAAATTTCAATCATTCAGAAAAATCAGTACTAACCCAACCAGAGTACACGAAAAAATTGGTCAGTTTTAATCACAGATTCGGAAGACGTGGTTGTTTTTCTATGGCTTCTTATGAGATTAGAAAGCTAAGGAAAACTACCACAGCAATTTGCTACCTGTTCTGGCTACGCATATGTGATAATTACTGTAATGATAATCTATCCGAATTTTCATAGAAGTAAAATTTGCAGATATAGGCTGTATGTTGTCAGAACAACAAAATGTGCATCCGTTATCTTAGTTTTATAGACCGGATTTGCTACTTTTATTTTTAGTAGCTCTTCATTTGGCCTCACGAGGCTGAGTTTACTGGCCCCTTTCCAGACCCATTACTTCACAGAAAATCTGGACACGCCGAGGGTCGAGCCATAGAAGAAAATAAACAAAAAATAGATAACCAGATGACCAAATATAAAACGATAGTCTCCTAAACAAAATTCAACAAGTAGCTTGGGGCTTGGCACCACTTGGGAGACTGGCCGGTGATTGTTGCCCTGTGTGAATGAAAGGATATAAATACGTAATTAACAACGTAATACGTAATTCGTAATTATTTCTGACTAGCCAATATACGCCACAAATAACCAATAGTGGATGACTAATGGGCAACTGTTATCGGGCCGGGCGACTCAATTGTTTTGTGTGAAACCACCAATATACCTCTATGAAAATCAATAGAGCGATAGTCGGCCTGCTATTGTTTATGTTTGGCGTGAAACGGCTCTAAGCTAGCATGGACATAGCTTAATATTATTTAAATCTTTATGGTAATACAGTTAATTCACATTAAAAACATTAAAACATTTATTTAAAATAGATTAATCAACATCTTAACATTACAAATATTTTTGTAATAAATAAATTGTTATCTTGTTTTTTTTTAAACGATTTTATAAGAAATCAAGAATAATTTGGTAGTTAAATTTTTCTCATTAAACTGTTTATAATTATGCTAATGGTGTTGGCATTTATTTATACATAATAATTTATTTTATAATAAGCTAAGAGAAAGATTTGGGAAATTTATATATTCTTCTCTTTATATTTGATAAAAACAAAGCTTTATTTTTTTGTTTAAGATAGTATTGATATAATAATTTTAAAATTATTTAGCCTGAATGATACTTTAAACTTGTAATGATATCTCACAAGCCTGAGCTATATTTAATATAATTAATGTTTATGACAAGTTTGGTTGGAAAACGTAATTGATAGAAGATAAATAACAAGGACACCAGTAGAAAGTGCTTACAAGGATGGTTAACATTATATGAAAGATTATAGTAGAATAAATACCCATGCAATACATCTCAAGGGACGTGCTGTATGTGTACATATTTTTTGAAACAAAAAAGTAAAGTTTTTTATGTCAAACATATTACTTCTAATACATATTCAGGAGGGAATCATCTTTTTTCTTAGCCTTAATGCCTAGCATTTGAAAATTTTTAGGAAATTATCTCAAATTAAATAGAATTTAGTTTACAGGAAAATAATTCTTTTCTCTTCCTATTATACCAATTTAATTTTGATAGTGACTACGAATTAAATACAGCCCAATTATATTTAATTATCGAAATCTCATGGCTATTAAATATAATCTAGGTCTCGCCACTTTGCTTGAAAAATAAATTGTTGGTGCGTGGAATGTTCCCAAGGTATGTGAAACCTTTTTGTTTTTATAATCACCACTATTATATTATGTATTCACTGTATGTATTATTGAGACTGAGACAGATCAATGAAAGTAACAACTTGCTCTAGCCCATACAATAATATATAGTGCATTGTTAACACTACATCTGACCCGAGGTGAATGTGAGCTGTTTTAAATATAATATATATTAAACAATTTATTGTTTCATTACACGAGTTGAAACTAACGCTAAGCCTCTCCGATATTCAGCGGTAGACCTTGCTGCTTTCTACTCCTATCTCCATTTCCGAACACAAGGATAAACCACCAATTTACCAATAACAAATATTAATGTAATGTCGAAAGCTGAACCTGGGACACTAAAACCAGTAGAGAGACGCCATATATGATATTTAAAAGTATTGAACTATTTAGCTTATCAATACTATCCCCATACTATCCCATAGGCCATAGTGATAGCCTTATATAATATGAATGTCTTAATTATTTTGAAATCTTAGTTCAGTTCATGTTTCATCTTATTCAATATATTTTGACTAAGGCTTGCTCTGAAAGGGACAGTCTTGATTCCTGATCTGAGAGTCAAAGTCTTGACTCCTTATCAGCGGACCTCAGTCTAGATCCCTTATATGGAGTTCTTGGATTTTTCACCAGAATTCAAATTACCTCACTTTTTAATTGGTTAGGAACCCTTTAAACAAGTGTAAGGTTAAAAATTGTAAGCTTAGTTTATGTTTGTATGTAACATTATGTAAAGATAAATCACGAATGATACTAATAAGATGTAATTGGCTAAATTATGCAAGCGCTTCTTAGAACAGTTTTACCAAAGGTCTCACAAAATGCCAACATTTCACGCTCCTACAATGGTGGAGTGAGTGTCAACCTAATTTAGACAGTTAAGCTTGATTCACATGTTTGCCGGAAAAAAGAGCAGAAATTACTTTAGTGGTTCAACAATTTTTAAGTTAACATATAGATATATAATCGGAAACATAATGCTTTGCAGCGCTTGGTAGAAACAAATGACTGAGTACCTATTTAATTTTTGAGTTGCTAAGCTTTATTGTCATAGTTTTCAAATATTAATTTTGAAACAAATCGCTAGTTCGACTAACGAGTTTTTCATTCATTTATGTTTTTCAAATCCCTTCAGGAAACTCGGCGTGGTAGGCCTGCGCCCAGCTACACAAAAAGCATTCACTTATATAACGCATACACACTGATTGAGTCAGTTTTTAAATTTTATTAGGTCTTCAAACCAGTTGTTGTCAAGTTAAGCAGACAAAGCATAAACAGTTGCAGCCTTAGCTGAGTGAATCTCAATAAACTCTTACGAAAGACTCAAAGATTAGCCATGTTCCACACGTTTCTGCTCTTAGCTTTCGACGAACGTGTAAATGTACAGTACAGTAAGAAGGAAGGAATGTATGTAACTCACTGTTGGGTTCAGCAGTAGCGGCAGAAACAGTGGCGGGCTCCTGGATTACAACGTCAAGGTCTGAGGAGTGAGATCTCTGGGTTGGGTTCGAGGGGGGATAGTCTACACAACACAACACTCGGTGAGGGGTGAACTCGCGCTTCATTCACCAACTTGTCCTATATTAACTGTTTTTAATAATTATTGATATTTTTAACTATTAAAAATCACTAATTAAAAATTGATTACGTAATAGTATTAGTGAATGTGCTGCCTATAAATAGAATATTTAAAAAAGTAAAGAAAACCTTGCAGCTATTTTTAGATTAAAGATGACGTATTGAGTTTTGAGAAAATAATCAATATTGTTTTAATATATTTTTTTAAATACGTTAATTTAATACATATTTGTCTTTAGTATTAATATTGTTTTCAAATTTTTAAAATCCATTTCAATTTATCTGTCTATTAAATTTAATGTGTAAATGAATCTCGTATAATGAAACGCTTGATTATGTCTAATGCAATAACTGGTTTTATATAGAGTTTTTTTTACCACATTTTAATACCCTTTTGGACTATTTATACGCTTACATGAAGCTTATTTTAAGTTAGTTAAGAAGTAAAGGCAAGGATAAAATATCACAAATTTTTAGTAATGCAATACTATTATAAAATTTAAAATCATTAAAATTCAAACATTGTAAGGATTATATTTATGAAATATCATTTTAAATTTTGTTTCATTTTAATCAGTTAATTATTTATTATTTAAATATACATGCTCATAATATATTCCATGATTCTTATGAACAATAATATTATTTGCTCTTCTATACTGTTCATGTTTAATTAAGCAAGTTTGAAAATGAAGCATCTCATAACCACCACCACCACCACCATCACCACCTTAAGAGTAATATAAAACCAATTTTAATTCATTTTCAAGTGTTAATTTTTCAAATAAACACAATCTTAAAATGATTATTATTTTAAATTATTTTCCTTCTAGACAATTAAAAAGCTACATAAAATCCACTAACACAAAATAGTGAACAGTAAATTTAAAAGTCATGGGACATTATTATCTATTGACTTTATATTTAGAAAGTTATTGATTAAAACAAGAAAATCAGGAGTTTTCTCTCAATCTTTGTATTGTGTATTCCAGTATCAATAAAACCAATTCTTTTGTTTCACAATACTTCATGTTTTATAGTTTAGAAAACAAGAATTTAATCGTTGATTAAAAAAATTATGGGAAATCCAGTAAAAATATCCAAATTATTTTATATTACTCTTAACATGCGGAACATAATATTTGAATCAACATATAATTATTAATGGCGGGTGATACAACTAGGACTGTACCAAAACACTGATGTGGGGTATATTAATAATTTAACAAAGCTTAACAGAAATTTTGCACTTAAATTTTTTAATTTTTAAAATAAATCTATATTTTAAAACATTGCTAGTATAAGATAAATAGTTATTAATTTTTTTTCAGATTAAAAAAATTGACTCATTAGTAAAAAAAGTTGATTTAAAAATAAATCCAAGCTTAAATTATTGTTCAAACAGTCATATTTGTTCCACTTTAATTAAAAAAACATATAGTGAGAGAGTATAATGTACACTTAGTTCTAATTAAATATAGCCCCTTTGATATCTGATATAAGACAAATATTTAATAGCAATATGAGTAGCTTGGTCAGAACACCAAGACTACCCCTGCTTCTATTAGTGTTATGATAAAGCTATCTGCTCTTATTTTGTCTAACAAATATATTAACTTTTTGCAGTTCATGACATAATTAGAATTAAGTGTACGAAAGGCCACAGATTGAGGGATGACATAGCTTTTAAATCACTTAATCTTTTGAGACTATTGGTATAGTAAAAATAAAGATACTGTAAATATTATAGGAATATGATTTGAGGTGTTAATATTTTTGAAATTAAATAAAAATATGAAGATTCACTATGTACTTGTTAGATTATTTAAAGATATTTATCAAATTACAAAAAAACCTTGTAAACCAATACGTGTGACAGAGCTAGGAAAGAAAATGCTACTAGCTATATTCATAATTTTTATATAAGCCCCAAAATGGACTGGATGTGGGATTAATCATTAATTCGGATAAGATAAATTATTGTTTTGAAAGTAACCTTAAAGACATTGAATTTTATTTTACTTTACAAACAAAAATATTTCATAATGAAAAGCGTAATTTATATTTATACTTTGATTATCTCTAAATGCGCCTTAACATTGTTTTGATCTTAAAAATATTAATTTTATTTATAGAAAAGACGGTTAAACTATGCATTTATTTAAAATTAGATCAGTGTTTACTATTAGATCCCCGGTGGTTGTGTGTCAAGATAGGAACAAAGAGTAAAAACTATCAAATACACATATATGCAAAATTGAAAGATTTGGTTACTTTTCACTAATTCAAAAATAATAATACAAGTGGGTTATTATGGATTGATATGTTACATTTGCCCCTCAACTAATTTTGGAAAAATTAGAATAGAGAAATTTTCATGTTAATAAACTTGAAAAACTGGTCAAATCTAACAAGATGGCGTGTTGCACATTATCATAGAAATCTGACTCTAAAATAAATATGTAAGTTCCTCATAAAGAGATTTTCAATTACCTGATTTACAAAAATCAAAATAAATCGATAATAATTTACACAGTGCAGTATTTTTAAAGTTCTCAGAAATGGGTATGTGAACTTTAATTTTGCGATCTATGAATCAAATGTTATTTGAAAAGGGCTCAACTAAAGTTAGAGTGATATTGTCTTCATTACTTAGAATTCAAAATTATGTTATTTTACTTCCTTTGATTTAGAAAGAAAGAAATAGAAGAAACAACTAAACTCAAATTCTTGTTATTCATATACTAAAATTAATAAAAGAAAAGTGCATTGAATTTATAAATTGGTATTTAAATGATTAAAGTAATAATATGTGTAAGAAGTACTATAAATGTGTTTAGACTAAACAAGTATTTCTCTCTGTTTAAATTTATGAATTTTCACAAAATTTTAGCTCTATTACCCTAAATTTCTCTTTATTGCTTTCTTGAAAATGTAGCATTAATAAAATAGAAAATAAATAAATCTACTTATATTTGTGTTCAATCTCGAACGATTCTGGTCAATAAAATTTTCCAATAAAAGTATGATTTGAAGATACAAATGATCCCCATATGAGATAAAGTTTATGTCAATTTAAATTAATTTTACATGCAAATGTTCTTTATAATTTATTTCCATCGTAATTAACTGTAACTGGCTTCTTTGTCCAAGTGATCATCATTGAGAGATATAAATGTGTTAGTGAAATTATCAACAATTATATATGTAAAATTAGGGTATAATACATTAATTTAATAATTTTCAGATGCTTTAATGAGTGATTATTAAACTATATAACTATTCTAAAAGCTCAAGGATTTCCTTTGGTCACACCAAAGCTAATTTGTTTAAAAACATACTGTGTATAAAGTTGCTATTGCCATCCAAACACAGCTGGTGCCCAGAGAAAGTATAATTCAACAGTTATAGAAGTACATTCAAATAGTTGAAGAAGTAAACACTGACTAATGCATACAAAGTCATAGCTTTTGAAAGATTCAAGAAAGGCTTTCAATAAGAAGTGTCACACAAATAAAGGTTGAATTATAGAATATAGGCATGCAATTGGGAAACGACTATAAATGTGATGAAATATTGGTTTATTTTGATTATTTTCAATCAGCCTTGACTTTAGCCTTTTTAACAGTTAATTTATTATTGTATTAAAGATCTTTCTATATGCTTTTCTAAATAACTAACAGCTAAATAATATTGAAATAGTCTACATTACATTTTCACCTCAAACAATCAACTCCAGATAAAAATATTAATATACTTAGCACAAATGACAATGCATTATCAAATCAAAGTAATAAGTTATTTTATTTCTTTTTGAGATGTTCTTAACTTAGTTCTAAAACCATTATTTTGTTAAATATAATTATTTAAAGTATAAGATTAAGGTACCTGCACTATTTGATAAGTAATACGTTATACTTGACTCTCAATTAAATAAAGACAAAGTTTTTTTTTATATTCCTGAGTGTTGGTCTTGTTTAAAAGCATAATTAATATTTTAAATGGGTTCAATCCAAACTGGTAGTACGACATGGTGCTAAAAACACAATTAAACTAGAATGTATTTGAATAATCTTATCTTTGTGTTAACATGTAGAGAAGTGTTCTTGCAATAAATGTCTGAGTTTTGGTTGACTCTTTTTTTTAAAGAGTTTTACCATTTGGACTATACTTTTTCTATTTAGTTAGGGATTATGAAGGTTTAATTTATAGTAAGTGTACCAGCATATTCATGTAAGAAGAGTGGAAAATCGTTTAGGAAAAATCTCCCTCAGTACATCCGACTAGGCTCGAAATACAATCTTCCAGTCATAGGTAGTCCAGTCTATTGTGAAAGTGACCCCTTAGAGTAGACCATGTCTTGTGTTGCTAATGTAGTCATAATGTATGGTCTTAACTTGCCACAAAAGCTTTCCTAAAGCTCTGACGTCCAAATAAACGTGGACTTTCTCTTAGTAATTAAATGTTGACTATTACACTAAATTAGTACTCACACGACACTTATTATTGCATAACGTCTTCAGATCAGACAACTGATTATTTAAAGTACATTGAATTCAATTCAACAGAGTAAATGTGTTATTGAAAACATATAAGCAAGGCTGTAGCCGAGGGGGTTTTGGGGGATCAAATCCCCCGAAATTTTATGAACCAAATATATATATATGGCTTTATTTATGATTCAAAAAATATCAAAATTAAGATACAACTACAAATTAGGGGGCTTTGTTACAATAAAAAGCACTTCAGAGAGCTTCTAGAGGTGTTTAATATCTATAAATTGTCCTAGTCTTTGGCAGTTATGTATTTATGCTGCCATAAAAAACACTTCAGATAGCTTTTATAGGTATTTAATATTTAGAAGTTTTCCTAGCCATCAATGGTTGGGGGGCTATGTTGCCATAAAAAAAACACTTCATATAGCTTCTAGAGGTGTTTAGTATGTAAAAATGTTCCTACACTTCAGTAGCTAGGGGTTATGTTGCCATAAAAACATTTCAGATAACTTCTAAAGATGTTTATTATATATAATTTTTCTTAGCCTACTGCAATTAGGGGGCTATGTTGCCATAAAAAAACTTCAGACAGCTTCTTAAGGTGTTTGATATTTATAATTTTTCCTATCCTTCGGAAATTAAGGGGTTATGTTGCCATAAAAATATTTTAGATAACTTCTAGAGATGTTTATTATATAGAATTTTTCTTAGCCTAATGCAATTAGGGGGCTATGTTGCCATAAATACACTTCCGATAACTTCTATAAGTGTTTAATATTTATAAATTTGTCTAGCCTTTGGTGGTTAGGGGGTTATGTTACTATAAAAAAAGCTTTATATAACTTCTAGAGGTGTTTAGTACTTAGAATTTCCCTAGCCTTCGGCAGTTATAAAAATAAAACACCCAGATATACTCTAGAGGTGTCTACGGCCTTGCATTTACATTCAAGTATTCAACTCTTTTAATAATAAATACACTATAATATATTCAAATCTCTTTATATTATCATGAATTAGGATGTTAGATTTTTGACTTTAATTTTGTATATTAATATTTTTTAACAATTAGATAAAGTTTCTAGAGTATGTTTCATATATGCTAGCTAAATATAGTAGATTATAAACAATTGCTAGTATGAGGGTTTTATTTGAGGATAAAGAATTAGACATTTGTTAACTACTGCAAGGAGTATTTGTCTCAAAATCGACTGTATCTATTCTTTAAAATTAAAATATTCCAAATGTGAACTATATATTGCTTATTTCTAATTATATTGAATATTAGATAAAATAATATGCTATACTTATTATTTCTCTTTATAATATAATGATATAAACCTGAATAATAGGAAAGGTTAAGTTGAAATGAAAATAGTCTACTTTCTTTACTTCAATTCCATTGGTTGTCCTACACACTACGATTTAAAATAGTTTTCAGGTCCTACAAACAGGATAACTCCTTGTTTAAATGAATATATAATTAGGTACTCACCAGTTAAATAGGACACGTCTTTAACTTCGGGGACTTCCATGAAGTCCTTGGGCTCCCTCTTTTTCAGTTCTGGACTTTGGTATATGGACACTTCTATTTTGGGAATAGGTAGGGAATTACTACGACGCCGGGGTTGCTGTTGGCTTGATGTGTCTTCACTGATCTCTCGTAGCCTGTGGTTAAATATAGATACACATATTAGTTAAATAGATTATGATGATTGTACCGTATTATTCTATGTCATGATATCATATAGATTTGATGGTATTCTATTATTTTAAAAAACTAATTAAAGATTAAGAGACTGAATTGAATTTGAACTCATCTCAACAAAAAAAAA
>CABEEJ010002271.1:0-92234 GCA_901482245.1 Timema douglasi | reverse complement strand
TATATATATAGAAGTAGTTTTTCCAATTTCGTTGGTCGCGCGGTCTCTAAGGCAACGATGAGAAAACTACAGCCCGCGGGCCCACCAGTGTGTTCAATCCAGACCACGGGATAAATAATCTATGTGGCGTATTGTTCCATGCTGGAAGTTCATTCACAGTTACACTCATCTCAAATCATATCATATAATACTTCTCAACTAATTTAAAAATATATAAAGTATTTAAATAAATTATTATTGTTTTCAATTTCCAATGTATATCCTTCATGTCAGTTTATTGTGCGGGTTAGTAATTGTTTTTAAGGATCTTTGAATATAAATTAACAAACAAAAGTCTATGGCCCACCTAAATATAATTTCGCCCCTCTGTAGGTAAATTTGCACCCCCTTATTATATGACGTCACTTTCGGTCAGGTTATATTTAGTGTAGCTACCCTTCCTAAATTGATTCTTATATTCCACCTGCTCACACACAGGGATATTTCATCCAAATTATACTTTCCTCATACCCAGTTCAAGTGTGTATTTACAGTACGTATAGTCTATTTGTGCTTTAGGACGTGGTGCTGTGTTAAGAGACGTGTCAGTGGACACGTGTAATAAGCGTAAATTTGGTCTAGTCTAACTTGGGGGTAGTGGGGATGTAGGAGTTTGGATGTGGGCAAGGTGTATTTTCCTAAAGATTTCCCTTCTCTCCTATGTAAATGATGTTATATTTTTTTCCAATTATACCTTGTTCATCCCTACTACATTAGTGTAGCTAAATTATTATAGCCGTGAATGATAGTAAGATGTTGAGGAAGCGAAAATAAAAGACGAGTCCTTACCTGTGGTAGAGGAACTGCAGTGCCCAGTAGACGCCTTCCTCCTGCCACTGGGAGACGAACAGACAGCGGAGCACGGCCACGTCGAGGAAGGTAGCCGCACACAGGTCTATGAAACCTGGCATGATCTGGCCTGAGAGGTGGGACTTGAGCACACCTTCATTCTGCTGTTTGCTGCTGGTTATAGACTCTTTGTCCGTCGAGGAACTGAACAAACACAGAAGTCACGTTGAGAGCCGACGTCCCCAAAGCGGATAAAGCTTGATTCACATGTCTACAGAAAAATGTGAGATAAATATAATTGAGTTGTGCATCAATTTACACTCTAGCATAAATATATGCTGAACCATGATACTATGCAACACCATCAACAGTATATACAGATACTTATAATATTTATCAAATGTAAAGTTTATAGAATGATTGATTAATTTTAATAAACTATGTGTGATGTTTACGAGAATATTAAGAAAAAATAATTACACGAACATTTTTTTGTTACATTATGCCTCATTTTAATAACACTATCAACTTCTTATAGTAATATGGTTTAAGAGCCTAGAAACACTTCTTGAGGGGCTCTTATAGCCCCTTGTGGATATGTCCTCAGAGCATAGCCACGCACATTACATGTGAAGTGAACAGTTTAGGAACAAATGACCCTGTGTCCATGATCTTTGGAGACCTGGGTAAAAAAAAACCGTCCCGTCAAAACTTCAATTGGCGGGAGGAGTTGGCTCCTCCTATCGCGTGCGCTGGACTCAAACGTAGGGAAGTTTTGTTATCAAAACCTAAGAATCACCTTGAGAAAGGTGTATGGCCTAGTTTCCCCCATTTGGGAGTCAAATATGGATCACAGGAATCTCCCTGAATAGATTTTTTACCTATGTCAACTAGTTTGGGCCCTTGGAGGAGGTCAGGCTCATAGACCTAGGAATCGCCTTCATGAGGTCTTTCAACCCAAGTTACCCAGTGGAGACCTTGTGGAGGTGGCCTGTCCAGCTTTCCCGGAAGGTACTAGCTACCAACAGCTTAGTGTGTAGTGAGTAGGGGTGGGCCACCTACCCCCTCATTTATTCTCCCACATATACCTTGACAGAGATTTAATCACCCTTCGGGTTAGACATTCCTGACGTTGCCCGGGGGCCACCATGAGGAGGAACTCTGCCAGGATTACTGGATGAGGAACATCCTCCATGCAGAGAAGGGAATTCTCTTGTCCTGTCCGGGTAAGGTAGTTCACCATGAGGGCAAGCCCAACTCATACCCATGAGCTTCCAACCACAACCTGGTGCTACCCTCTTCAAATTATATCCTTAAGAATGCTACGATCTTTAACTTACAGTTAATTTATTATCTTATGAGGAGTTTTTTCTTCATTAGGAATAAGCTGGCAGTAATTGTCCATCATACCCAATTACAAAGTTCCTGTATATTCTGAAAACATTTTCTTTCTAAGTCCATTTTTGAAAGATGGAATAAAAGCACTGAGGGTGGCTCGTTGGATCACGCCAGACCACTGGAATGGCCAACGACATATTAATCTAGTTTCCTTTCATCCACTATCTGAGATTCCCGTAGATTGTAATAAAGAATACATGCGGCGCCAAACCTTTATACTGCTCTTCGTTATAAAAACCAAAATAGGAATAATAGCCTTTATTTTCTGTAGTTGTTGCTGATCAAAGCTGATAGTTCACTGTGGGATGCAAAAAAAGGGCTTTTCGGGGGAGTGGGTATTATAAATGCCCAGAGATTTTTTGCCATTGTGATATCACCATTACATAATAACGATTTCACTAAAACAAAATAACGACCTTCCCTAAATAGATAGAAAGTGACTCAGCAATCACTATATATCTTCTACACTCATACATCCCCACATCCGTCTGCCAAGATAGCAGCTACATGGCGAGTCTCCACAAGACAGAATAATGAGAAACCAGGTAATATAAAACGTATTGAACATCTTTAAAACATACATTCACCGTGTGAATGTGCATTTTGTGGTATTTCACGTCTGGAAATGAGCTACAGATTTAAAATAAGCTATCACCACTAATAAGTAAAATATACAATGCATTATGAGGAAAGATAACTATGTATTCATTTTTGTTTGTGTAAGCTGTTAGTTTCTAAAAAAAATTACTTGATGAATCGTTTTCCATTTGGAAGCTGAGGTATGCTTGAACTGACACATGAAAAAAAAACATGTTTTTTTCATATATCTTTACGAAAACCTTGTTAAATTGAGTCATCTTTTTTTTCTTTTAGAGGCTAAAATATTAATGTCACGATGGTTGTTTTCAAACTGTTTTGTTTTTGTTGGGTGGTGAAACAATTCAATACAACGACGTAAAGACCCGTTTCATTTAACTGGTGATTTCAAATAATTTTAAAACAGTAGTTGCCTACTTATATATAACTTTGTTTGTGCATTCTTACTGATTGATTCATATGGCTTTGAATTTTTATTTGGAGTCCCAAGTTGATTTTGTTTCACAGAATTGATACATATGAAACCAGACAAACAAAGCTGCTTGCTCTGATACCCTGTGATTGGCTCATAGTGAAGGATTGCAACTTATTTGTACTATTATTTCTTCGAAGGAAAATCTGTTCATAGCTCAGGGATATCGTTCTGACTTTTCTTCGAGCTTTTGGTCCTTTATGTTTACTCCCACCACTTTATCATAAACTTATCTGACAATACATCCAGCCAATGTGAATGAAGGGGTGGGACTGCAACTTATTCGAAAGTTTCTGTAGTAAAAGGGAAATCTGTTCGTATCTAGGGAGATCGTTCTGATAGTTCTTTGAGGTTTTGGTTTTTTCAGAAATGTTGCGTGTCTTAAAATGTTTCCAGAGTAAACAGAGCTTGTTTTAGCAGAAATTGTGATGTTTTCCAACTTACTCGTTCTCTATTTGAGCAATGATGTCAATTGGGTAGATATTATCAATAATTACTAAAGAATAACATTACTAAACGTTTAAGATACTTTCCCTGCTGACTCAATAAGTTATTTTATAAAATGAGTTTTTATGTAAATTGGACTGTAACTTAAATGAAAATGGGCTTTAATCAATACTCGACCAATTAATGTTCTACTGAATGATGATAACAAAGCATAGGTTCCGTTTGTACAGGTTCTGCATAGACTGGCAACAACCCACACTTATTAACAAAGCACAGATTATTTTAATTATTCAGCCATAATAAAGAAAAGATATTGGTAAAATTAAAGCTCACAGGTCTGTAGTTACTTTTTTTTGTCTCTTTTAGATAAATCTAAGAATCGCATAAAAATACACACAGGAAAATAACATATTGTATATAATTCTATTGACAAACAACCTTTTTAGATAATTTTTCACTTGATAAACAATCATATCAATACAAATATTAATCAGAAGAGTCCTTAAATTAGAAAATTTTAAACGCAGTGCCGGGAAAAGAGTGTGGGCTCACAATATTTACAAAACTGGTGACAAATCTGTAATAAGAACTTCCTAAATTACTTCTTGGTAAGGTAGACAAGTTTAATTATATAAAGGAGTTGAACTAATCCTAAAATGAACGAACATCAAAATTAAAACTTATTGAAAAAGAGGCAAATTAATATGTTGATTACATAGTTAAAAATTGAGAGCGGCCAACACGCTGCTACAGAAAAGAACTAGATCCTAAATAGTTGTGACAAAACAATTTAAATAAACAACCTTTGCTGATATTGTTCGATTAAGTGTTATTTTCTATGCTGAGTTAACGTGTTCCTTTTTAATTTATTGAACCCCTTGAGAGATAAAGAATTTTTATCGTCAAAATATAGTTTTAGGTGTTGATAATGAATGTTGAAGTTTTTATAGCCCCTGAATATGAAATATTGTTTTGTTAAATGTCGTTTGTCTGTTACAGGACCAGAGCTGAAACCATTAATTTTCAACCATGAGAATAATGCTTGATATTTAGGGTTTTCAAATGGTTATCCAGAGGTATGTTTGGAATCATCTCTCCAGCTCTAAATTTAGGGGTAATTTACCTAATGCCAAAAAAGTTTAAAAAAAGTGTTTTATATATATTTGGAGATAACAATTTTTTAAAAATTAAAACTCATATATAAGCGCAATTTAATACTACACACAAAATGGCTTATCGCATATTCCCATGAAAATGACTTTGAGGGTATTTGCTTAAGCGTTAATTCCCATTCTAGCAATAAAACATTATTTATTGTGTTTCTACTCACCCCATCTTCTGTATAGGAGGTTTGGCTCTCATTTGTTTGGTGTCAGAGCCAGAGATGGCCGTTACTTGCTCAATGGTCAGGGTGGACTTGGTGGCTGTGGCGTTACGACCCATGGCCACGTGGAACACGCTCGTCTCTGCCTTAAATACACACTTTTAGTCACGTATTTTAAATAAAAGACGCTTAGTAAAACTTAGCATAATCATATGAAATTGAATGCATACATTTGTTTTTATAAGTTTGATTACATAATATAATTGTTATATTAAATGCCTTTTATGATGTCTTAAGATTTATATTAAATTATCCAATGATAGTATTAATCAAACATACGATTGTTATGTAACAAGATTACCTATGTTTTTAATTTCGTTTAACAAGCATATTGACAATATATACTAATATATAAATTTATGAATTAACTTACTGTGTAAATGGACGCTTCTTTGATTGAGTCCGTTTCTGGGAATGAAGGTAGACGAAATATCACCTATAAAAATATAAAGCCATTTTTTAAATCAAAACATTAGATTGAGAGAACAGTAAAGTTATTGTTAATACAATTTAAAAAAATAAATACCTTTGATCAAGTTTTTATATGTTTTAAGATTTTAAACTTTACTGCAAGTGAATATATGGGAGTACGTTGTGATATAAGCAATATTTAGTGGAACGCGATACGATTTTTTACTGTCTACAATTTTCAATTAATTCAAACTAATAAATAACATTCATTATATCAAGGCACGTAACACACTAATAATTTTTCTTCCAAATTAGCTGACAATGAGATAGCATTATAACCTCGATTTGTTGGAAGTTAACTTTTCGAATATTTTAGAGTTCTAGTCTAATATTCTTAGTGGTCATTCAATGTACACATAGTACTTTGGTTTGAAAATGTTATTTTTAATTGTTCTTCAATATTATAGTTTATGTTTTTTGAGTGATTGGATATGAGTTTGATAAAGGGCCTACCCCAATGCTGCCTCTGGCTGCATGTAAGCTAAATTATAATAGGTTTGTTGGTACTATTGCTAAATACAAATTTGGCAACCGATTCAAAAGAACAAATCATTAACTACATTATACTTTGTATACTCCATTTACCCTGAAAGGTATCTTTATAAATTGCACAATGACACTATATTACAAGCTGTGCCATAGTGGAATAACGTAAGGTGAGTGCTCTACCTTACAGGTTAGGCGAAGTGTACTGTACATACGCTCTAGACACTTGTAGTTCACTAAATTCATGACTTCTCGGTATTTCTTTATCATATCTACTTTTCTATCCTCAACACTTAGGTCTGTACATATAAAATAGTTGAGATTCGCATACCCACCAGTTCTCCATTTTATATTATCTGTTATTAAAATACTGGAGTATTTGTTGACTTCCGAGCCTAGACTATAAATTCAACCACTAGTCTCCATTGAGTAAATTAAAGGCAAGCATTAATTTATCATAATATTATTATAAGTACCGTTGATAACTTTTCACCTGCTTTCTAAGGATGTACAACTCAGAATATACATAACGATGCATTTACTCCTTGTTCTCTATGATTGTGAATTATATATATATATATATCTTGCCTTACACGAGGAGAAAAATGTAGGGTGTTTGAAAATAAAGTGCCTTTGGATATTTTTCCAAATGTGATAAAGATACTTAGGAGTGTGTGAGGTTACATAATTGTTGAGTTACATGTATTGTACTCATTACATGACATTTTTAAGTTAATCAAGTCTCTCAGTTTAAGGTGCGTAGGATATGTAGTGTGAATGGGAGAATCTAACCCAATGGAAAAAGACCATTGAGAAGACCTAGTTGCAGATGTGAGGATAACTTTTGAATGAACCTGAAAAAAGTATTGGGTGCAATGATGTGGACTGAATATAACTAGTTCAAGATAAGGATAGGGTGTGATGAGGTGGATTGGATAGAACTAGCTTAAAATAGAGATAAGTGGCATACTTTTTATAAGTGTGGCAATGAGATTTCGAGTTTCTGATGATACAAAGTGAATAAGTAAGTATTACTATGTATTTAAAAATAATTAGGTTACAGCTCAAAGTTGAGTCCTGATGTGTTTTCCATTTATTCGGAGCACTGCACGCACTCGTACTTTGTTTGGTTAGTGTTGCTTGCCCAGACCACTTTGAAGAAATAACATATACTGGGCGGGCAACATATTATAACCGGAAATATATCTGACATACTTTCTAGGAATATTTTATATGCCACAACCAACATGGGACTGGAGGTTTTACTTTCCTTTTGAAAGAAGTTGAGTTAAAGGTTTTCATCACTCGATTAAAATCATTTGATTTCATCTGGGTTTGAACACCCGAGCATCAAGTTGTTGACCTAACAGCTTAATCTAAGACCACTAAAACTATCACTACAGATATATTTAAATAATTTTATTTTGGACAGTAATAATCCTTCCTGAAGAATTAAAATGTAAGTGCTTTAAATTAGTAGTTGGTACTTTTCAGAAATTGCTCTCATTAGAGAAAACCACTTGTGTATCTGCTTTAAAGCTGAAATAAATTTAATCTTCCAACCAACATCTCAAGGAATCATTCTTAATATACATAATATTACAATTTAAAAAAATACAAGTATCTACCATACATCAAACCCAATTTCGAGGAACCTACCTCACATCATAGACGAATTCATCCTTTTACCTGATACTGAAAGCATATTTCAAGATATACCAGGAGTTAGGGGAAAATATACGAAAGAATTCCTTCCTTAAATTATAAATAAATTTCAAGAGCCTACCTGATATCTGAGATCATTTTAATTTCTGCATTGAAAAGGAAACTATTTCAAAAAAATTGCTAGAATAATTTACTTCAATCTCGTACACATGTGTGGATAAATCAGTTTAAGAATATATTTTATCTAAAATTGTGAAATGTTTGGTAATTTATTTGAAATCAAAAACTGCACCATAAATGCAATAGCAAAATTAATTTATCATTGTTCACCTTTTTATTAGGGTACTATCATAATATTAGAGTAATAAGTTTCAGTCACTTTACAAATTGTAGTTAAGCAAATATTTATTTAAAATTGTTTACCACATGTTCTTCTTCCGTACTGGAACTTTCCTCAGGAATTGTTTCCGGAAATATTGTGTCCTTGGGCGACGACACCCAATTACTCTAAAATATAAATAGTAGTCAAACAAATTTTTATCTCATTAGAAGTTCTCAATTGTTACCTAACTACTTCTAATTACTATAAGTGCGTATAACCTGAATAGGTAGTAAGACACACTGCTAAAATAAAATTAGAGTTGTATAAATAATAATATTGAAAGGATGGGAATTTTTATCATGTAAAGAAAACTAAAATAGTAAGATATTAATTTTTCTCAATTTTCATGCTGCTTATTTTATAAAAAAAACTATTCATCGTAGATGACAAGAGAATAAAATAATTGATTTACTATTTCATCTCTAACAGTGCATTTCGAGAAGGCCATTTCTTAAATAGTTTTTTCCCTCTACACTAACTAGGACACATTTGTTTAACTTATACCTTTCTTATAACTATCATTCGAGTGTAATTAAATGTGTATAGTCAGGACGGGTGCTATAATTCGGAACAGAAATTTAAATAATAATATATCGATAGTGGGATCCAGCATTTTAATCGTACTTTATTTGAACATACTGAACTGTTATGATAAATGGAGCTGTTTTGATAAACAGAGTCTAAATTGGTACAAATATGTTTACAAAGCCAGGCATGTTGCATTGATAAAGTTTTAATAATGGATTGAAATGAGCAACTTCGAATAGAGAGGCTTTAAAAAAAACCATGGCCTTGTGTTCAATTTATTTTTGGGGTCGTCAAACTGGCCACCAGCCCCAGCACGCGTTAGCACGTAATTACATTTTTGCCGTAGTTTACAACGTCTCGGGAAATTATAAAAGTGGTGTAGTGTCCCAAATTAATATCTTTTTATTAATTCATTTTTTTGTTCTTTCAATTTATTTCGTCGCTGATTATTTTCTAATAAAACTTTATCTATAACCGATTCTATATTTAATTTATTATTAGTTAAATAATTTTTGATCGTTCCTTTAATTATAAAGTATACGATTAGTCTTTCACCACTCAAATATTTAAGATATCCGTGCAACAAGAATAACAAATTAGAGGTCTCTAGGAAACTGATAAATATTTGGGACCCCATTTCCTCTCGAAAGTAGCCAAGGACTGTGAAGAGTATCAGTTGCAGTGATATTTATATATAATTATTAGGTGCTACAAATATATAACGTGATAATTGTAATCATATTTAATATGATTAAAATATATTCTAATAAAATTTTAACATAAATATATAAATAAACAATATTTTTATTTACACTCCTCAAGTTCCTACTACCCGTGCCGACTATCAATATTTATATATTAAAAGAGTAGTAATGAAGAAGAAATAATTCAAAAGAATGATTGTTTATGCATTTGTACAGAGCGAAAGTTAAAAAACATTTTCGGAAAGATCTCACTAAATCCAGTTAATATTCGAACACTGATACTATCGTCACTGGTAAACTAGACAACATGCCACTGAGGCCTATGTGCATACGCCAATCACAGCAGGCTATATATATAAACAATTCCCGAGCAAACCTATTCAATTATTATGCCCATGGTCTCAGTAAGCTTATGGTTATGTTTTATTAAAAAATATTTTTAATAAAAGTCACAATAAATTTGTTACTAAAAAAAAACCTATATACCTCCTCCGTGTCTCCAGAAGTCTTGTGGTCTATTCTGGCAGGACCAGCACCTTGTTGTTCAAATAGCGAGGTGCCTCCAGATTGGCTGGGAGGTGTTTCTGTACTCATTATGGCATCCTCATTAGAGCCCTTTCCTGAAACAATAGACAACAGTTAACTTAAGGTTGTATTTAAATCTTGGGAGGCCTGGGGCACTTCAGTTTTGTTGTGTCTCTTAAACTAAGAAACTAAAATATTTAACAAAAAGCTAAAACCGCCAAATTCAAACACCATAGCCAGTTTACTACATGCAATTGGATCTGACAGGCTGTGCATACATATAAAGGAACATATATAGAATAATTATGATACTTACAGAAAGCCTACACTTGACAGAAACAAATTATTTAATGCTTTTCTCAAAATTTAGTATTTATAGAACACTGCTCTATATGTCCAGTAAGTACAAGGCACTTAGTCTTTCTGGGTCATTGTGGTTCTCAAATATTTCTTTATTAAATAATCTAATCAAAAATGTATGTTACAAATATTTACTAGTGGAAAAAAGTGGTCAATTAATTTTAAATGCAAATCTATTAAAAAATATGAAATTCTCGATTATATTTTAGGAAAATCACAGGATGTACTCATGTTTATAAACGTTAACGTCTAAAATACTCGATATCTCATTGTTTAATTTAATTTGCCATAGTAATCACGTAAACGAGGCATTTAAGAACATGCAGTATAAGTATTTACATTATTGAATTGGTGACCTGGCGGTCTAGGGGTAAGGTGTCGACTTCTGTGCTGGCGGCCGGGGTTCAATCCTCGGTCCCGGCACATATTTATCTGATTACCAAACCCTTCCTTCACCTCTGACAAGACATCTTGTGAATGTGGGGAATGCTGGGCCTCCACCGTGGTTCGGATTCCACGTTAAACTGTAGGTCCTCCATTTCATCTCACAATCACCCTACCATTACACATTAGCGTAAATGCGTATAACCCGAACGGTTAGTAGGACGCGGTGCTAATAATAATAATTATTGAATTATTTCTTGAAGTTAACTTTTTTTATATACACGGATGCAATTCGTACTAAGCCCTTATCAAACAGGGACGCAATTCGTGAAACACACTTTTTAAAGAGGGACACACTTGGTGTAAGATAAAAATCGGACGCAATTTATATGCAGCCACTAAAGGGGGTCCAACACAAGGTATTCAGTTATATAATGGGTGTCATAACAAGGACAAATAATGCATTCATCCATGCCATGACTGGGATCAAGACGCTAAAGGAGTACTACAGAGGCCGGAAGAAGAGCTTGTACATCAAAGCCCATGATTTAGATGAAAATTACAAAAAAATCTAAAACAAATTTTTTAAATCATCGGGAAAAATACGTGCAGATTACCAGTGAGTTGCTCTGGGACAAAATCTGTATTGACCTGTGTTTTATTTCTATAACAATGTCTACAATTTAATTTCACATATATTACGTGGTGTAAGTATAATTTAGATAAATAATGGAGAGAGTCTGTGCAGTGGACCTTTTTATCTATTTTAAATATGTTTAGTATATATATATATATATATATATTTTATACTATTAGAATATTCGGTTTAGGGGTTGAGTTGTATTGTGGATAATCGTCTAGAACTTGAGTTTGGTGGATTTTGATGAGGTAAGAGTATGGAGGTTGAAGACTGGTTTTTATTTGCTTCAATATACAGTATTTCCTTAAATTTATCGGTCTTTGTGTCAACTGCTCATTGAAACTATAGTAATCCCATGGCTTATTTGGTGCTGAGTGACAGCTCACAGCTGACAGCAGACGGGTTTGAAAAGTTAGCAGACCAAATTATGTATCCCCCTGCCAAACAATTAGATCTGCAAAAACATATTTTTAGCAGCTGTCATTTCTGATAGTCAAAATTTAGGTATATACCTAAATGTTGACTGTCGGAAGTTAGCTGTGAACTGTCAGTCAGCACCAAAGAAGCTATGGGGCTAATGTAACGAGTAAGAAGTTTAAATATATATGTGCTGATTGGTAGGAAATCAATTAGTATGACATGTTAGAGTATGGGAATTTGCGACTATATAAATTATACTTTGAGCATCTTATACCTCATCAACTGCAATCCAGTACAAAAGAGCATAACACCCCAGACCATGAGACCACAAGTGTGGGTTATAGGTTGATAAGACTGGAAAACACGAGTAAGATACTTTTTTTTTAGCAACGTGTCTTACTGCCTTTTCAGGTTAACCACATTTGTATAGTTACAATAATACTTTAGGCATGAAGAGCATTGGGTTTTGAGGAAGTGTATACATATTTCCTTGAAAAGAGAAGTGAAAAACATTTAATAAAAACCACTCTTGATAGACCCGAATTAGATTATACACCTGATCTCTTTATCATTGGTCTTAATCTTCTGCGAGGGGTGACGCCTTAGACCATTCGGCCAACGAAGTGGGTGAAATTGCTTGTTGAACATTGCATAATGGGGCCTATAGAGAATAGAGATGTAAATTTATCGGAACATTTTCCAAAGTGATGGTTTACGGCCTACTAGTATGTGAAGAGGTTATGTTGGGGGTGGTGGCAGACAATGGATAGCTAGGTGGTTAAAGTATTGGCATACTAAGCCAAAGGTTCCGGGTTTGATTCCCGAGTACAGGTGTTATTTTTCTATTTTAAAACTATATCTAATTACATATATAAATAGAGCAATCAAAATGCTTGTTTGAGGGTGGTTGGGGTTAAGGGTAGCGGAATCTAAAGTTGTAGCAAATACTTAAGCTTAACTTAAAATTATATTAATTATCTTATTGATGGATTTCAATTTCAGTTTATTATATTTTAATTGAAATCCAAAAAAATACTGGCAATTAGAAACGGGAAATTTCCTTTAAAAATTTCAAATCATTAAAACCCAGCAGAAGGGGATGTATCTTAATATATCATCATGATCATAATATTGCAGCATATATCTGGTCGACAGAAGAACTTACACTGATCAATAAGTAATCGTGAGAAGAGAAATGGAATCACTTTCTTAGAATAAATTAAATTGAAATATAAACATTAAAACTTGGAATATATCGAATTAACATCTACTTAAATAGCTGTATTTCTTTTCTTGAAATAATGAATTTAGAATTTTTCAAAATAGATAATTTTCCATGTCCCATCACTCCCTTTGTCACTTACGTCCCATGAAGACGTCCCCACTGTGCTGGGGTGGTATCTGCAGCCTTTTCTCCCACAAGGCACGGGGCTTTGGTTTGACGTGTGCCGTGAAGCATGCGGGGTCCGGGTGCTGGTAGTCCCACAGGGCCTGCCACATCTTTAGTCCATTCTCTAGGCGGTAGTTCTGAAAGTCTGACTCTTTCAGGTGGTGGCACAGGGGTGCGAACAGGTACACAAACAACTGGACAGACAAACAGTACCATCTAATATCAGCAGGATTTTTTTGGGAATATGGGAAAGGAAACTGTATTTATACTTATAATCTAACAAAAGGATTGTCTATTTTCATGGATAAATGGCTAATGAGGGGATAACCAATCTGAGAAGACAGCGATTCGATTAAGGGTGAAGCACTTTTTAAAATTTAGTCTTGCTACCCACCTGACATATATTTATTTAAATACACTATTGAATTAAAGATTCACGTGAGAGATTTTTTTGTATAATACCAAAATTTACGTGGCGACACTGGGGGAAACCATTTAGACAATGCACATTCCTATTAGACACGGGTGGGGTTACAGCTCCAAACCCCTAACAACGGTAAACCTGGCAATAAATGACTGACAGCCGATACAAAATAGATACATCAGATAAATAATAGAATATTATATAAAATAAATGGTACGGCGCACCGCATAGACTTTCTCTCTCTTTCTATAAACTCGTAAGATTTGTGAACGGAATAATGTAAGAAGGCAAGATTGCCGTCAAGATTAATCAAAATTTCTGTTTTAAATCTTCTATTTTTATTTTTAAAGAATTAATGTCCTCATTTGTATGTTTGGACCAATAAAAAAAGATTAATGTTGGGTCCACAAGGGTCAACACTTCGTATTAAAATTTCGACTTCCGGTTAAAATTTTAACATTTTATTAGGTGTTGCACATCTTCAAGTCATTGCATTGATATTTAATTATTAATTTATACATTTTGCCCAATAAAAAATGTAAATATTGACTATTGAGTCTAAAATGGAGATAGATCATTGCTGTACAAACATTTCTCCTAAAAGGTTTAAGGAAAAATAACATACTTTTTTTATTTACTTACTTTTACTCTATGGCATTGGAGAATTATTGCGTTAAGACTTAAGTAGTATATATTTACAACTAAAGCTCACAAAATTGTATTAATATATTTGAAAATATCTCAGAAACTGTTGCGTTTATAAAAACATATGTCAAATAAAAGTTTTTTATTTTTAATAGTACTACAATTTTGCAATGATAAGTTGTTTAGTATCTCAAATAGTTGTGGATATACGGAAATTAACGCTTATGTAAAGTACCCTAAAAATTATTTTCATGGGAAAATGAAAATAGTCAGTTTATTTACAATCTTAATCAACGCCTAGATACGAAATTTAATCAAAATCGTTGGAGCAGATTTTGAGAAAACCTATTTTTTCTCTTTGCGCCCCTTATAAAACTACTCTTAATTTTAAGTTTTAATAGACACACAGACAGACGGTGTGTCATGAGACGTCGACATCCATCAACATTTCAGGTTAGATTTTTCTTACGGTCGCAATACTTAAACTTAATATCCAAAAAGTTAAAAAAATATATAATTTCGTATAGATTGAAAGTTATTGATTTTATAAAAATATGTTTCGAATAAAATATTTGTATTATAAATATATATACATATTTTTAATGCTAAGTAATTTCATTAACTCAAATAGTTTCGGAGATATTATAAAAAATGTTAATTTACGCATCAGACCGGAGCCCTTAAAGCCATTTTGCCGAATTATTGAGACTAGCCATTTTGTTTGGAATATTTAATAATGTATATAAATGAAATTTAATTAAAATCGTTTGAGCTAATTTTGAGAAAATCGACTTTTTCTCTTTTTGCCCTTTAGTAAACTACTCTTAATTTTAGGGGTAGATATACAATTCCAAAAACACCTCGGGGCAACCCTATGAAAACCTTAGATATCAAGTTTTAGCTCAATCGGTAAAATGGTTTAGGCTCTAGTTTGAGGTACAGACAGCCAGACAGACGGGAATTCAAAAACCACTTTTTCGGATTCAGGGAGTCATGAAACGTCAAGATTCATCAAAATCTCAAGTTCAATTTTTTTGACGATCACCATACTTTCTCTACCTGTAAGATAGAGAGAAAGTAAAAATCTTGTACCAAACGATTTAATGTTTGTTGATAGAATATCTTGACAATGTAAAAGTGACTATATTTAGGTTGATTCAGGCAAGATGTTAATTCACGCTTATACATTTCCTTGGAAGTCAAGAAATGTCAGGTAGCCATCCTGCTGATTATTGTAACTGTTGATGAGTGAGCATCATGTGACCAATTGACCTTGCTCAACTTATTGTAACACTTGGACCATCAAGTTCAAGTAATAACCAGAATGTCCTTGTTAATTGATTTTTAGTCTGGAGTTTAGAGGCTTACATTTACTTAAACAACATCTAAGGGGACACTGGATAGGTAAATCGCATTGTCGTGGCTCCACCTCATGGGGTCAAACTCGAGCCTTTATGAAGTTATTAGGATCCCTCGATATCACGAACGCCCCCGCATCACAGAATAACGTGTTATACGTAGCCCCTTGTCCAATATATTATGTTTAGCCTCAATAAATAGAAGTTACATTTGAACCTAAATTTATATTTTACGCTTGCTTCATTACCACTACCCACCTATTCCTCCT
This sequence comes from Timema douglasi, assembly GCA_901482245.1. Taxonomy (NCBI): domain Eukaryota; kingdom Metazoa; phylum Arthropoda; class Insecta; order Phasmatodea; family Timematidae; genus Timema; species Timema douglasi. Next base: position 76,457 of record CABEEJ010002271.1, on the reverse strand, counting down.
GTACTAAAACCACTCACCACTCTGAGTCCATCCTGATTATTTAACGTCCCACGGTGCAACGGTAGTAGAATAGTTAGGGGAGCTATCGTCAACCGTAAAAAGGGGAGGATACAATTCCCAATTACATATATGGTTTAATGGTTTGAATTATATACAAATGTATACATTTGTGTCTCTTATATATTATTTTATTAGATAATCCCCGGTAATAGAAACTACGTGGAAGTGACTTAACAAATTTCGATAAACAAAATCTCATTTTAAAGGTCCATGGTCCAAGATGTCGGGAAAAATAGTCGTTTACAACCAAAATTTGATTTCCCTAACGCATTTTCAGCAATAAATTCTTTGTTTACATCACAATGGAAACCGTGATTAGAGCTTGAGTATGTTTTTTTTAGATAAAATACTTATCTCTAGTTACAAATAATATCAATCTCAACTCTAAATAATTTAGTGATATGGTGCAACAAATAAAAATATCACAGCAATTATGTATATATTTTTCTAATAAATCAGTGAGATTAGGTTAAAATATTTTTTGTATTGTTGATTTTTACCCTTCCTCTTAATTGTCATCAAATATTGGCCTCTGCTCTTATGTGTATTTTGATCATATATTTTCTGCTAATTGCAATTGCAATAAATTACTGAACTGATTTTGAGAAACAACTCATTTTTAAGGTGAGGGATTCATCATGTCGTTGAAAATAGTAGTTTCAACAAAAAACTTAATTTTCCCCATTGCATTTTAAGTTTTTCTTTCTTTGAATACATTACCATGGAAAACCCGATTTGTGCATGGTTTTATCACTGTAAATAAATTATTTATCTCTGGTTACAAATAATAAATCAACTCATACTAAAGTTGAATTGTAAGACAGATATAAAAATTATTCCAAAAATGTATATTTACTAAACAATCCAATAATAGTAGGTTATAAATATATAATTGGGTTTGCATTCTCTAGTATGGATAGGTAGTGATAGCTTATCATGGTTTTTTGCTTTCCCGCTATCTTACAGGTAGAGAAAGTATTGTGAATGTAAAAAAAAATCAAACTCAGGATTTTTATTAATATTGACGTTTCATGACCCCCCGAATCCAAAAAAAGTGTTTTATTGACTTAGTTTTTTCTGTCTGTCTGTCTGTTTGTACCTCCAACTAGAGCCTAAACTATTTTACCGATCAGGCTCAAACTTGGTATATAGGTTTTTCATAGTGTTGCGCTGAGAATTTTTTGGAATTGGATAACCAACCCTAAAATTAAGGGTAGTTTACTGAAGGGCAAAAAGAGAAAAATGCGATATTCTCAAAATCGGCTCTAACGATTTTGATTAAATTTCATTTCAAAACATTTCTAAATATTCCAAACAGAATTGCTTCTGTCATTATTTTGTCAGAATGACTTTAAGGGCTCTGGTCTGATGCGTAAACTACTTTTTTAATAATATCTCCTAAACTATTTGATATATGAAACTACTTATCTTTACAAATATTTTAAAAGAAGCATATTCTTATAGAACTAATAGCTTTCAAGCTATACGTAAATATATATATGTTTTAACTTTTCGAACACAAAAGGTAAAAGTATTGCAACCGCAATAGAAAATCTAACCTAAAATGTTGATGGATGTCGACGCTTCAAAACGCCCCAAGCCCTAAAACGTGGTCTTTGAAATGACGTCAGTCTCTGTGTCTGTTTAAACTTAAAATTAAGAGTAATTTAAGAAAGGGCGAAAAGAGAAAGAAATCGATTTTCTCAAAATCGACTCTAACGATTTTGATTAAAATTCGTATCTAGGTGTTGATTAATATTATAAATAATCTAGATATTTTCATTTTACCATTAAAATGAATTTTAGGGTACTTTACATAAGAAGAAAATTCCGTATCTCCGCAACTATTTGAGATACTAAATAACCTATCATTGCAAAATTGTAGTACTATTAAAAATAAAAAACTTTTATATGAAACACATATTTATAAATCCAACAATTTCTGAGATATTGGCATATATATTAATACAATTTTGTGAGCATTAATTGTAAAGAGATACTACTTAAGCTTTAATGCAATAATTCTTCAATGCCATAGAGTATAAGTATAAGTAAGTCTCTAAAATTTTATGTTGTTTTTCCTTAAACCTATTAGGAGAAATGTTTGTACAACAATGATCTATATCCATTTTAGACTCAATAGTCAATATTTATATTTTTATAGGTCAACATTTATAAATGAGGAATTTAATAGCAATGCGATTGCATAAATATTTGCAACACGAAATAAAATATTGAAAATTTTGACCAGAAGTAGAAATTTTAATACGAAGTGTTGACCCTTGTGCACCCAACATAGAACTTTTTTATCGGTCCAAACATACAAATGAGGACATTAATTCTTTAAAAACAAAATTATAAAATTTAAAACCGTAACTAAAAAAAAAAATAGATATGTGTAGTGCAGTTTATGCTTAGGTTTACTAGTTTATATTATTTCGTTTCACATATATTACGAGTTTTGAGTAAATATCTCCATTTTCAAACAATAGAGAGAGAGAAAGTCCGTGCGGAGTTCCGTACCATTTATTTTTATTTACTAGAATCTTTTTTAAATTTGTTTTTCTGGCTCTGATTCCCTGAGCCTTGGAAGTCCAGGGGCCAGTATCATGGTACCAATCGTCCCCCCATCGTGGCGGGCCTTTATGGATGGCCTTTTCACTTAGAAATCTTGAATAATTTTGGGACACACATGTGCTTATACATAATAATATGTTGTAAATTTAATTTGTCCAGACCAGTAGAAATCTTTCTTTATTTGTTTCACCATGGTGTAGCTTTATAAATTAGGAAAATAGTGTAATCAGTAAAGATTAGAACTCTAGTTTTCAGCATAAGCTTATGGCAGAATTTATCAGCTGTTGGTATCTAATAATATTACAGTGAAAACTAATTATTTAAACCGCTTATTTGTTGTTTGTTGACTTGAATGTGTTATTGGTTTTCAAGTGTTGTTGCTTGGAAAAGAACATGACCGGTAACAAAATCAACTAACAATTTTGTTATTGTTATTAAGAGTATTGCTATTACGTTTTACTTACAGATATTGCAGGTATTGAGAAGAGGTAATAGAACGATGAAGAATGATAAACGCCCTTCTCAAAGTCTGCGTCTGCGCATTCTTCTGCAGCATCCAGTATGATCCAGTGCAGGGTGTAGAGAAGTTTGGTCTCGGCAGCTCCCAGGCTCTGCAGGTTTGTGTCTTTCCTGAACCACAAGTGAAATCTTATGTTGCTAAACAATCACATAAATACACTGATTTTGTAACGAATGGACATCAGAAATACCTTTCTCCCTATTAATATCTTACTATAGCAGGATTCTTGTTGGAGAATAGATACTTCAAATGTCCATACCAACAAAACTATATTGTAAGATTTTGGTAGGAAAAATGGCCTATTTTGAATATATATTTATTCATACAAAGCTATAATAAAATATGATTATAATAGGATGAAAGAAAATTCTAATGTCCATTTTAAATAACCGTACAATAGTATTTTGATTAAAAAAAACCTTTCAGATGTTTATTTTTACAAAACTCTTTATAGATCCTGGAATGAAAAATTACCTATCATGTATCTATTCCTACAAAATTCATTATATAATCTTTCCTAATAGACTCAAGTAAACAGTAAGAGTGCCTGCGTATAACTGAAGTGGATCATTTTAGATTCATAGCTGATGCAGTAGTAGCTGTATAGTCATTCAATGCTCTACTATTCTATGGACTATAAAAATATATATACAAAATAGAAATTAAACTAGATTGTACCCACATTTTTGTGGAGGAAAGATGATTGAGTATTTATTGAAAATCACTTGAATAGGCCCATCTGAGACTCATGTCTTGACATACCAATCATTTGTATGTAGAACAAGGCGAGAGTGACAACTATCTCCACGTGACCACTGGTATGGGCTATGCAATCTTTATTTAAGCCTATACTTCTTTTCCCCAGTGTCACAGTAACCATCCGAACTAAACATAATTTAACTACTTTACTAGGATTGGGGTGACGAAAGTAGAATTTAGAGGAGGTATATTATAATTGGCTTGGAGGGTGAGTGAGAAAATGTATAGGAATAAACACCTCTGTATATAATTCTGCGATTCAAACCCCAACCTCTTCATTATTGTTAAAGCAGACAAGACTGATGTGCTGGTCCCTATGCCTACTGGTGTTGGCAGTGGAATTGTTGACATCACCAGAAGTCGCAGGGCTGTTTAAGTTGTCTCAAGGGATGTATAATGTATGAGAGTAAAGCGTCAAATATGACGCAGGGATGAATCGATTAAACTGTATCTTAAATATCAGCGTCAATATACAGATACGAATCAGTACAGATTTGTATCACGATTGTTTGCAGACTCGTTTGTTACACCACAGGGGTAATCCACAGGAACAGGTCGGCATTACACATCATTAATCGCAGCAAAACACAACAGGCTCATGGTAATGGTACTCTGTTTTATGTATAGTAGAAAACAAGAAATATGTGTCTGAAAGTCTAAACCACATGCACAAAACTATTATTTACAGCAACATATAAGGGTTACAGCCATTGTTCGATATTGTGTGCATCACATTCAACGCACCTATTTAAATGGCAAATCATGTTCGCCTGGATTCATTTAAACGTTCCTGGCACGGTCTCACAAGCCATTCGAACACGGAGGACCTGGCGGTCTAGGGGTGAGGTGTCGGACCTTAGTGCTGGAGGTCCGGGGTTCTATCTTCAATCCCAGCTCGGATTTATCTGATTGCCAAACCCTTTCTTCACCTCTGACAAGACGTGTATTAATCACAACTTGTGAATGTGTGAAATTCCCGCCCTCCCCCGTAGTTCAGATTCCACGTTAAACTGTAGGTCCTCAATTTCATCTCACAGTCACCCTACCATTACACATTAGCGTAAATGCGTATAACCCGAACGGTTAGTAAGATGTGGTGATAATAATAATAATACACTAGACCCCTTGCGATCAAGTTCTTCAGTGCTGAACATATAACATCTCACAGAACATTTCATAAAACAGTTATTTTTTACATTTTTTCATTAGAATAAGTCCATTTGAGTCAGGTCTGGGGATCAAGCCGGCCACTGTCTGCTGCTGGTATAAGTTGATTGAATGATTGGGAATGCGTTAAAAAATGGTGAAGGAAGGGATTCCACCCAAAGGCTTCTTACATCAGTCCACTACTTTTACATTCCCCTACTATCTATTTTAGTTTCGCACATCAATTACGAAACAAAGTGCATATAAGCATATTATTTTAATATTACATCTTTATTACAAAGATCATTAACTATTCACTTCAAACGTAATGATTAGGATAAATATATTCTTACTAAGATTCAATTTCTATAGATTATTTTAATGTGTAATTTAAGATGTAACCCCATTAATTTAGACTCAATTTTAATATCTGGCCTGTTACAATTAGCCCAAAGTATAGGTTTTGCTTTATATTATTTTGTTTTTGCATTTGCTCAATATTTTATTACCTTCCATAACATTTACATTGAATTTAATATTAATGTCACCCACTTCGGTAGGCTCACACACTAAACGTAAAACCTATCTACTCAGATTTACTGGTGACAAAGAAGTTAAAGTTTGAGTCCAGTTTGAGGGTGATCTTAATAAAATGGTTTCTCATTCTACCTCTACTTAAAAGTAAGTACACTTCCTCTACTTTATACTTATTTTGCCCTTACCGAAAAGGTGTAGCTAAAATTAATTTATTCAAAACGGGTAATATATTAGACCAGGTACAAAACAAAAAGAAAAATTCCCCTTCATTCTTACATTATGACATGAAAAGTTGATCTAGTCTTAACTGGATTTATTGCACTATGTCTCTAACTTGAAGACTTTGCCAGATTGTCTTTCTACGTTTGAGGAAAATTGAAATTACATGAATTTTGTTTTTGATTAATCACTGAGTAAAGTAATAGATACGTATAAAATAACTGTATTTCCGTACACACTATTTCTGGCAATGCATTTAATGTATCTTAAAAAGTATTTCTCACCGGTTGTGAAGCAATGCTGCTGCGCAGTGCATCACGTGAGGGAACGAGGCCTGGATTAGACGCCATCTTGGTATGGATCTGATCGCCTCTGTAAGGCTGGGTGACAAGCCAAACTGAATATTTTGGACTAACACCTTTTCAAACGACTGAAATGTGAATTACAACATTATCAACTGTAAGGTCAGATATTATTTTTATTAGTGAAAGGATTACCGACCACGCAACTTCATGAATCACGAATACTTTTTAAGGGAACTTACAACTAAACACATATGGTTATATGCAGAAATACCAAATTATTTTCATACTTAAAAATATAAAAACATACTTAATGCAGTTATTTCTATCGATACTAACTTATTATTTTCGCAATTTAGCAACTATCATGGTCTGTGGCTAAGCCTCACGTATTATGAAACACTTTATGGATAGTATTAGAAAGGTTTTATTTAGATTGTATAATTTACTTAGAACATTTAGAAGATGAAATTATTTTGATCCTATTCTATCATATACCTTTTCATCTTGCTGAACACTTTTAAATGAAATTAACCTTATGTTTATTTATTTATTTTGGGAAACAGTGAAACATTTCCTTACCTAGTTAAGTGTGATTATTGTTTAAGTTAGGTGAAAGTATTCCTTTTGATACCATTTCTTTTAAGTATTTTGAGGTCTTGTGTGAATAATTACTAGCTATTGTGTCAAGACGAGCTTACAGTAATATTTATACTCTCTGGAATGTTATTAAAGGTATTTTAACAAATATTTATATGGTAAACTAGTTAAAAGTAATTAACTGATATTATTTAGTGTTCAGGTACATAGGACTACATTATTTTTATTTAAAATATATGTTGTATTTAAGTAATTTATAAAGTGCTGTCCTTAAGATTATGTGTTTCTTTGGGATATGAATCGTTACTGGAGACGTCACACCAATAAAACACACTATTAAATAATCATAATCTACACAATACTAACCTTACATGCTTCCTTTAGTTCCTATGGGCAAAAAGAATTGGAATAATGTATATATCATATTGTATATTTAAGTATGCAAACCATGTTACAGGGTATGAACCATCATATAAACCAATTCACAGAAAAGCTGAGTTGTCACATTTTGTCACGCTCTGTTTGGGAATATCTTCCTTTGGAAAATAAATGGTACGGAACCCCACACTTACTTTTTCGCTCTATTGTTAAAAAATGGAGATATTTACACAAAGTTTGTGATATAATATACACTAGTGAACCCAATAACAAATAGCGTTATACTTACGTAATACATTTTTTTACTCATAGTTTTAAATTTTATAATTCTATTTAAAAAAATTAAGGTTCTCATTTTTATATTTGGACCAATCAAAATATTGACATTGGGTCCTCAAAAATCAACACTTTGTATTAAAATTTTGACTTCTTCTGGTTGCTATTCAATTTCTCTTTTATAAATTTTGACCAATAAAATAGGTAAATTATTGACTATTTTGTCTAAAATGAGAGAGATGGATCATTGATGTACCAGGGGCAGATCCAGGAATGTTCATTTGGGGTCCCCCCCTCCCTTTTAAAGATTATCAAATGTTAAATCAATGTTAAACTCACTACTAGTTTTATTGTCACGTAATACTATCTAATATAGGCATAAATGAAATTACCCAAATTTAAGTTGCACACTTCTCACCTTGTTGCACAAAACTTATTTAGTTTTAAATTTATTTGATCATATTTATTATTACTATTTTAATGATTAATACAAATAAAGATCTTTAAAATAATTAATTTAAAATAACATGCTTTAAACAAAATCATTGAATAATACCACATACATAACACACTAGTAAGGTTTAGTAGTAAATTTAGATTTAGAATGTTAAATAACTAGCTATACTATAGAGTGGAGGTAAAGTTCAACTCTTCCAAATCTGAGTAATTCCATCTATTTTGTCTATTTGATTGAATAATTAAAGAAACTATTTAAATAATAATTTTTATAATGTTTAAACTTATTTCATTAATAATAATTTTTTTTTATATTCTTATTATTTGCTTATTATAAATTTCAATAATAAAAGTAAATTTCGTACTATACTCATCATTAAAGGATTATTCTGAAGTTTAGCACTACACTGAAAAATTACTTAAATATCTACTCTCAAATTTTGAAGTGTTTTTATGTAAAGATTTATTGAGGTTCCTCCAAACCCCTCTTCTCGACTCGATCACGATGGGAGCTCCCACGTACCTGCCTTACCTTCTCACAAAAGTCCTGGATTCACCCCTGCAAAGTACAAATATTTCCCCTAAGTTGTTAAAAAAAACATCAACTTCTTAAAAGACTTACTTATTTGCATACTCTATGGCATTAGTGAATTATTATGTTAAAACTTAAGTTGTATCTCTTGACAACTAAAGCTCACAAAATTATATTAATATATTTGCTAATATCTCAGAAACTATTGGTTTTATAAAAATATATTCAAATAAAAGTTTTATATTTTTAATAGTACTAAAATTTTACAATGATAAATTATTTTGGTTCTCAAATAGTAGCGGTGTTATAGAAAGTTTTGTTTCTGTAAAGAACCCTAAGTCATTTTCACGGGAAAATGAAAAAAAGGCATTTGGTTTATAATATAAATAAACGCCTAGACACGAATTTTAATCAAAATTGATAGAGGAAATTTTGAGAAAATCGCTTAATGTAATCTTGCTGAAATATAGAGGGTAGCCATTTTGTTTATAGTATTTAGAAATGTTTAGAAATGAAATTTAGTCAATATATTCGGAGTCAATTTTGAGAAAATCGACTTTTTCTCTTTTCGTTCTTTAGTAAACTACACTTAGATTTATGGTTAGATATTGAATCCCAAACACCCCTTGGGGGAACTCTATGAAAACCTTATATATTAAGTTTTACCGTGATCTGTAAAATAGTTCAAGCTCTAGTTCGTGGTACAGACAGACAGATAGAAATTCAAAAAACACTTTTTTCAGATTCATCAAAATCTCGAGTTCAATTTTTTTTACGATCACAATACTTTCTATACCTGTAAGATAGCGAGACAGTAAAAATAAATATAAGCGTGGAATATTAAGTCCGTGGCACGTTTCTGTAATTGTAACTATCGTAATAAGCTAAATTCCCGGAACATCGTTTGTATTGTGATCGGGGTAGCTATACGTCTTGGTAAACTTTAAATAATTATAATACGAGGGATAATGGGGCAGAAGTTCTCTGGTTGGTTCTTTAGAAATGCATTTATATATTCGCTATAAAATGCATAAAATGTGTGGAAATATATGGGATGTTCAGCGTTTCTCTGAAAATTGACGACGTTACATATTGGTTGGATGGTTCATACTCTGCACTATAATTTATTCAGTATGTTTGAGAATATTATGATAGACTTATGGAAACAAGCTATACATTTTTAAAGCATAATAAACGTAAGCCAGGAGATTTACATCTACACATCAGTGATTAGTGCCTATTGTTCGTGGTACATAAAATATGTATGGGCATAATTGATAAACTAAAAAGAGACGCATTAGATGCCAAACAACTATAGTGGATGGTTTAGTAGCTATATAATTTAGAAGAAACTCCTTCTTACTTGAATCTTAGTCTTAAAAAATTAAAAATTAAAAAATATTAATCTAATTTAAACCGATAAAAGTACCTTTTACATTTTAAAACGCATTCAAATAAAATAATTGAATGCTTTCTAAAACAAGGATGTTTTAGGGCTTATGGTTGTCATTCTTGATTCTTAATCGGGAGGTAATTTTTTGATTTCCAGTCTTATGCTCAATGTGTTTACCCATCCTATCAGTCAATTCATACAATTAATAAAAATAATTATCTATTCCAGTCTTCTTAGAAAAGATTGTTTGAATCAAATACTACCAGCAAAGGCATCCATCTATAAATACCATCCAATATATATATATATATTTAGGTCAGTAAAGTAATATATTTATCTAACCATTATGCTTTCTTACAAGTCTTAGTTTAAAAATATCATATTTTGTTTGCAGTATTCAAGGATAGTTCTGAAAACCAACTTTGGTGGCCACATGGTCTAATGCGCTACAATATACTCCCAATGACAGGGGTATCAAGGTTAAAATCTCAGTCGGGTGTACAGAGGTTGTGGTTTTTCAAAATTATATTGCACTCGCCCTATGCACAAATGTTGGTACACTTCATCTGACTATAACGTTCTTATTATCTAAAACAATTAGCGTAATTAGTACATAAGTGGATATTAAGTTTGAAATAAATTGTACAAAACTCCACACGGACTTTCTCGCTCTATTATTTGAAAATGAAGATATTTACAGAAAACCCATAATATTTGTGAAACTAAATAATATATACTAGCAAACCCAAGCATAAATTGCATTATACTTATGTAAAACTTATTTTTTGAGTCCCAGTTTTAAATTGTATCATTTTATTTTTAAAGAATTAATGTCCTCATTTGTATGTTTGGAACGAAAAAAAAGATCCAAATGCGGCTCGAAACCAAATATAAAACAACACCTACCTACTCTCGAATGGAATAGGTCAGGTTAACATATGATACAAGCCCACTCCATTCTGCTCTAGGTAGGTGTTTGGTAATGAGCCGCACTTGAAAAACACTAAATCTGACTATGAATATGGCCCTATGTCTAACATTTGAACCTATAAGAACACTTTAAGTGTAAATTAGTCTGTTTGTTTTGTTTACGCATTTAAAATTAAGAGTCCTAATTTCTGTTGGGTCTAAAAGGAGGTATTGTTGCAGATCAATAAAAGCGTTATTTTATATAGCATCAGGATTATACCAGATTTTAGCAATATTAATTATGCTATCCAATCCTCTTATTTTGAATAATAAAATAGCCTAACAATAGTCAAAATTTACTTTATTTATGGGACTATTTTTTTAAAAGAGCTTCATTCTTTGATACCTGATCTAAAAAAATAAGAATGCTATCTTATTGTATGTGTTGTTTATTAAAACAAATACCATTAAAAACCAAAAAGTCACAATGATCAATATTTCTGGTAAGTAAAACGTTATGCTTACAAAATTACATAGATATTTCCAACTTTTTTTTTTTTGGTGGAGTGATTATTATTTAATTTTCTGAGAATTGTCTAATTGGAATATAGCCATAAACTATAGTTGTTTGTTTGTATCTGTGTAGTTTAAAATATTACTAACTAATTGTGCGTGCCATCAATAGAAACCAAAATATAATAGAGCTAAAATCTTAAGACACTATCATTTTTAGAATTTGCCAGAAAAATTATATTTTAAAATATTTAAAACCATTTAAAAAAAAAACTAATACAAAAGTAGGAAAATACATTTTTACATATACCATTTTGGATAAAATATTGTATATCGTTGAAACTATGAAAGTGAGCGAACATATTTACTTTCATTCTTTCTAGTATGTTTTTACTATTTTGATCTGAATTTATGAAATTTATTCATTAATAGCGTATTCCTCTTATAAAAAAAATATGGTATTATAAGTATTTGAAATAGTTGTTAATATATTTGACTATCCTGAATGCCAATCAAGTTTTTCTGGTGAATCTTATCAAAAAGAAGTGTTAGCTGAGCACTTACATGGTGGCCCGGTGCGTGCTGACAGAACTGCACCATGCAAACAAAGAAACAAGAAGACGGTGCACAATATTTACAACTAAGAGATCACATAAAAAGCACAATAAAAGCACAAAAACACAATTAAAGCATCGATAGGAATAAAACATCTTCATATAATTTTTATAATAATTACTAGGCCTATAAATATTAATTAATTAACACCAATATGAGGATAATTTTAGATAACCGATTTTTATAGGCCCAAGTAAAAATATTTTTCTTAAAATGATCATCATAGTAGTGTTTAGTAATTAATATTTATTCTCTCGTTTCATTTTTAATGTTTTTAACTATTGTATTCAACCAACATGAGATGATTACGGAGACTAATGGTCAAGTCATATAGTCTGATTTTCCGATATTGGGTACGTCTAGATTCAATTACCGGCGTGGTGTGCTGAGGACGTTTGTTTAAAAATAGCTTCCCGCAGTCCTTACACATAAATTCGGGTACAGTTGATGTAATTTTGTAGATTCAACCTCATTATTGGAAATGCGTATGGTAAGAACGTGTACTAAGTTGCTTTAGAGAAAAAATCTATAATAGATATATTATTATTTTCAATGATTATACTTGCATGATAGTATAAAACGCTTTATAAATGTATTTACTTGCTGACCAAGGCACTTTCCCATTCATTAATTTCTTCAAACAACTAATTTTCAATACCATCCAAACCCCTCATCTATGTACCAAGACATATACATACACATATTTAATCTCAAATCCGTCTATTCATTTACATATCCTCAAGTGTTTCACATTTGCCACTTACACCACACGACTATCTACCCACTTATATTAAATACATATTTTAAACATATACATTAAATATATCTATAGATATATATTTAATCGGTGTCGTAACTAGGCAGGTGTAACAGGTGCAAAGGCACAGGGCACAAAGCGATGCATCCCTAATATGTAACTGTAGAAATAAAAATAAAATTTAAATCTTGCTACAGTGCTCTGCTATAAGGTTGAGTTGAGTTGTTGGTGAAATGAGTGCGCCAAGTGGACCCAGACAGCCCATTGCGTTATCTAGCGTCCAAGATATTGATATTCGCGTCACTCAGTCCCAGGCAACCGTCAACACACTCTTCTCATCAACATGTGAATGACTGAATCTTAGGTTTAATCGACGTGCCACATGCGCGTCGGGGGCAAATGTTTATGTTTATATCGTTGTATATGCCACTTTTTACCCAACTATCATAGTTGAAAATATTATTAACAATGTTTGTTAACTAGTTTGACTTTAACTGATCTGGCAACAGGAACATTACTTTACAAGTAATACGAGAAAAAGATTTAGAACAAAATTTCCCGGAAGCAAAATTTTCTGAAACAATGTACCTACATAGAGATTGGAGTTCTAATAAACGGGAGAAAAGATTAAATAATGTAGAAATATATAATTCACTGGAGAAATAAGTAGCACTACACCCGAAGGATTAACTAAAATGCCCATTTATTGCGTTTTTGACACTCTATTGTCTCAAATAGTTTGGCGTTATGAGCAATTGAGAACTGTCTGTGGTGTTTTTTGTTTTCTCTTTAGCTCGTCTTTATAATTGAAGTCTCCAACACTAGTACAGAACATTAAAACTTCAACTCCCTTTGATATTCAATAGGATCCTCATGACTTTAGAATAATGAAGTCATATTCAAACATTAAGTAAATTGATATTACTGACGAGTTCAACGCCTACCTTAAATGATCATGTATATTTACAGACGTTGTGAACTTTTTCACTTCAACCAAAATGCGCACTCGCTTGTGCCAAGACGACAACTATTCTTAATTGTTAATATATGCTAAGTATTTGCAAATCAGGAGGGTAAAGTGTCCTTGAATAACTCCTATATATGTGTCGTAGTCAAGCATATACAGGTATTAATCCATTTTATTTAGCCTAATATACGTCTTATTTAAAATAAGCCTCTTTTATGGCTACACGAGTGAGCTATTCTAACTTAAAAAATGAATCAGCTGATGACACTTAGAACTATATTTGAGACCAGTTAGCGCTTATATTTCCACACACCCTATACTTGTTTAATTTTTTTGTTTACTTAATCCATTTGGTGTAATCATCCACGATCTTCAATATAAATCGGATCACCCCTTCTTTTGCTGTGCAATTTTAACCCAACTAAACTGAGTAATGGGATTTTATTATTTTATGTTCCAGCAATATGATCCCTCTTATTTCCTTGTCATGTATTTACCTGGTACTTGTAATCGTTACCTCCTTTACATATTATAGTTAGGAGGAAGTAACGATTCAATACACGCTACCATGCGCTTCACTTGAAACGCTTACGAAGGCAAGTACAAACGACCAAATGCATGTTCTAATACTTACTACGAATCCTAAATGTGCCACCATCTTTTGGTAACATTTTCAAATTGAAATGATATCTATAATCTTACAAAATTAATCTCATTTATTGTATCTTAAAAATTAATTGTTGTTTAATTTAACAAGTTTAGAAAACCATCCTACGGTATATAATATTAGGGTCTCTAATGACCACAAAGGCTCTGAATGGAACCATAGGAATAAACCAGTATTTAAAAAAAAGATTATTACATATAGTAGATATATAAATGAAATATAATTTATTTTTAAAAAATTTCCATAATTTTTTATAGATTATGCACGACAACAAAGCTGCGTTGGTCTCTCTAGTGACCCCATGGTATATTTTGTATTCAATATTCTTTTAATTGATATATGTTTTTATGTTTACATATCTGATATAGTTTTAAATAAATTTAAATTTTAATGAGCATAGTATTAAAAAAATGTAAAAGCCTATAAAAAAACTTCAGGGCATGAACCCTAAACTGAGCTATACTAAACAAGCAGCCGCCCCCGTCATCAATGATTGTTCAAATATTTGCGAAAATAGGGTGTCATGTGGTGGGCACAACTGACCCTCCAACCAATAGTCTTGGTTTTCTAAATGAAAGCTGCTACTTAATTAGTCAAATAGCGCCTCATTTATGGTTACGAACCTGAATTTGACCACGTTACAGACCCAGTGTTTTGCAGAAAAGTTCTAGAAGCAACGGTGATCAAACCTGAGACTTAATTATCTGTAGCCAGGAACTCTTGATCGCTAGACCACATAGGCAGTTAATTTATAAGTATAAGAAATATTAGAATTGAACATTTGTTTATCAGCCTATTTTATTGCAATTATTGGGTCCACATTAGGTAGTAAAATCAATAATACAAAATATAAATCTTGTGTAAAAGTGATTTAATATGTTTAACAAAGGAAAGTGATAAATAACAATAATAACTAACAAAATTGATTTTTTAAATTGATTTTGTAATAATTTAAAAAGATATTTGAAAAATTTGATTTATTTTAATTATAGTTAGATGTAGAACAGAAAAAAAAATCATATATTATTTGTTTGAAAGATTTGAATTAATAAAGGAAATGAAATAATTTATAAACTTATTATATTGTCTAGAACACAGATACAGTTGACATTTATTTAAAAACAATCTTTTATCTCTTTAAAAACGAGATTGATTTAATTTAATATATAAATGAATATTTTATAAATAGCTAAAAGTTTAAAATAACATAGCAAATAAGTTATGACACTATTAAGTGATACAACTGAAATATATACTGGAAATTAGAAATGGCCTAAATATAGTAACCATATTTTTTATTTGTTAAATTTTGATTGATCCCATTCTCCTTTTGATATAGCAGTTATGCTATTACCAACAGTTCCAGCGACTAGTTTAAATGCATTTGCCCAAACTTTAGGTGCTAATTTTGGAGGTTGATGTAAATCTTCACACAACGTTGTCTTAAAAATGTTGTGGTATATCATATAAGTTAAATTCCGTGGGTAGGACAGGCAGGTAGATGGACGCAGAACATAAACATATGCGGCCCACAGGTACTAAAGCAAACTTATTTTTTTCTGTAGCACCACGTCCTACTATCCGTTCGCGTTATACGCCTATGTGCTAACTATACCCATGGCTTAGGGATTAGGAGGGCTTAATTGGAAGAAAATGCACTCGCATTTGAATAAAGATAGAGTAGAAAACCATTTAGGGAAAAAACTTAGTGCACCCAAGCGGGATCGAATCTTGATTTCCGCATCTTCGGTACTAAGGCAAACTGAATAAGAAAATTATAAAAACCACACTCAAGGCATGAACTAGTTAAGAAATTGTTCGACATAATTTAATTCATATATACTTTTAAACCTTTGGCTTGACGTATTAATCCTAAGATGCGATATATCAGCAGCACCTTTCAAGGATATTACTCTTTTGTATTTGTATTAAGAAGTGTATTCTGACTTTGTTAAGCTACCAATATTACAAAAAAAAAATTCGCACCACGTCTTACTGCGCATTCAGATTATACGCACATGTACTTATTACGCTAACGTGTTAGGGGTGAGGAGGGTTGAAGTTAGAGTAAGTGTACCCTGATTTGCGTGGATAGTGATAGAGAGAGATAGAGCGAGAGAGAAAAAGAGATAGTGGGAAACCATTTAAGAAAAAACACCCTCATTACACCCTACCGGGATTAAACCACAATCTCCCCGTCATCGGCAGTCTAGTATATTTCAAGAGTAGCGCCTTAGACCATGCAGCTACCAAATTGGGCTGTATTTCAATAAAATGTTTAGTCAGAGAGGCTGACTAAAGTTATCAAGGACCTGGTTTTTTCCCAAATGAACCTTAAAAATATAATATAATGTTGGGTATACATAAGTCATAGTAAGATATAAGCGAGGCAGCATGAAATGAGTAATGTAAGACTGTATTTAAAAATAGTAACAGTATATGGATAAATATATGTCATTTTCATATAATGAACATCGGATCTCATTTCTTGAATAATATTCCAGTTAGGTGTCCACTGTCACGTGTAACACACTGTTGAAAGTAAATGAACCGGCGCAGGGAGCGAGACTACATTTTAGCGTCAAGGCGTGCCTGACGGCCGATTGCCGAAGACATCGGCTAAGCTCTTGTTGTTGGGCCTCCTGCACCCGCCGAATCCATAGGTGAGTTTTTTTTTTGTTATGACATTATGAAGTTCTGCGAAACAGTTTCACCCTCCTTACAATCATCTGGTGCTTCACAATGCCCCAGCCCGAATTGGCGTTGAAAGATTCTATGCACAGTAATGGGAGACTCAATATTAAAAAAAAAAAGTCTCAACTTTGTATGCACTGCGTTTTACCGACTATGGGTCCATGATAACTAACGATACTCCTTCCCCACGCCTGTAAATGTCAGTATCTTTGGCATGCACATATAGCAAACCCCATATCTTACGCATGCGCATACAGCATGTCAAATGAAATGGCATATCTTTGTCTTTATACTGTTGCTATTTTGAAATATATTCTTCCGTTACTCACTTCATGCTGCCTCGTTTATATCCAAGTATGACTTTCGCCCATCCCTGTAAAATAATCGTATATGGGTACATATTATGCACCAGACAGGAAAGTTCCTGGATCCATAGCTTAGTGTTTAATTAGTCTAGAAGTTTGATTGAGTGTAAGAAAAGGCATTGGTGATTATAGAGATATATTAATTATTAAAACCATTAGTAATTTGTTGATATCTCAAAATAATACGTTTATCTCTCATACATTGAATCAAAATCAAAATTAAATATATATCTTTTATTTTGATTTGCTCTTTTTTTCCAGTGCTGGATATTAAATCCTAAATTATTCAGCTTCAGGAAACAATATCACTGGATTATGGGATGGAGGGGAAAATATCCCAATGATCACTGTCTAAGAAGAAACCTCGACTTACCCAATCAGATTACCCTTGGGTATGTGAAATTTGATGTTTAAAGAATAAATTGGAAAGAGGTACACCATTAGTTATACCATGCCAAGCAGAGGTGCTACGTGTTGTATCAGCTGATCGCGCCCCTAGTGCGGTCGAATGGTACAGCCCCTTGAAGCAGGGGGGTGGATGTCTGGTCGCCATAGCAACCCACCTTGCTGACAAACTTCCCTTATCGCCCCTTCTTCCAACACTATGACGTCTTGTTGACAGTTGCAAGGGGAGGGGAGGTTATAGCAAGGGCGCTATTCGTGGCCTCATGTTGATACCATTCTTTCACTCATGCCTGCATGTATGGGCAATGTTTTCATACTTAATTCAATACTGAATTCAGTACAACTTAATTCTTACCTTTATAAGTTCAAATTATATGGCGAAAATAGCAAAACCAGTAGCAAATAGCAGATTCAGTCGTCGAATGGTCTAAGGCGTTACTCTCGCAATAGATTAGACTATGGTGATTGGGAGATTGAGGTTTGATCCCCAGTTTGGTGTACTGAGGTTGCTTTTACCCAATAGGTTTCCAAAACGTGTTTCTGCTTCATCCTTAGCACATTAGTGGGATTTGTGCATATAGCACTAACTGAGTGACAAATACAAAACTAGTAATTAGGATAAAAAGTGAGTAATATAGTAGGAATTATGGTCAATATATTTCAGCTATATCTCAATATAAACGCATGTGCAAAAGTGATACTAGTAGTACTACATTAGAAAATGAAACAGAGATTTATTTATCCTTAAATAAAAGTCTAACAAAATATTTGCGATAAGCGATTTACATTAAATGTTTTAATAGATATATTCATAATTTTATACAGCAACAAATTAAAATATACAATAAAGTCAAAATTCATACACATATAAAACAGTATTTTTAAAAAAAAAACCTTTCTGTTGATAGAATTACCTCGTCACAATAACTTCATATTCATTAATATTTTATATGTATTTTCGTCGTGTATTTTGCCCTATGTTTAAATATGCCTAAAAAGTCTTTGAACTACATTATCTCAACTATTAGTACGGCAACCGTTTAGTTTATTCTACATTGATTATGCTTTTTACCCCATAAGTTATAAATATCAAACTAAATTTACTATGCTTCTGATTTCAAACCCTTTTCTGACAAACTTATTTTATAACAATTTTTTTAGAACCAGCTATTTTACCCGTCTAGAAGTTCCCGTTAAGGCTGAACGTATACATTTATAACTTTATTATAGTAGGAATGAGGACGGTAGGATTATGAGTAACTGTAACCACATTATCATAGCGGGATAGTGAAAAAGCCTTTAATAGAAACACCCGGAGTACACCCATCCAGGATTGGAACCCCAATCTCTCCACATAAAACCCTCTCCCTCCCCATTAGCCATCTAGTCCAACATGATATTGATGCTTTGTACCATACTACCACTAATGTGGTTTAGACCAAATTAAAATCAAAATGTATAAAATGCGTAACTGTGCTAAGCTTTGGTACATATTTATTATTATTATTGCTTTATCATTAGCACTTAACTTTTTAAAATTTCATACTACTTTTCTTTATTTTTACTTTATTATCCAAAAGTAAATTATAGTAAAAATGAAAGATTTATACATCGTAATTATGATGAATCTTTAAGTTTTTTATGACTCCAAATCCAAAAATTTGATTTAACCTATTTTATATGTCCCCATATTTGTCTGTCTTTTCCTGACCATATATATGAAACGGTCATTTGGATTTGGTTAAAGCTTTATATTTAAATGTTATATAGCGATTATCCGGGACTTTTTATTTTATTTGACATTATTTTACTGATAATTGATTTTTTAATACAATTTTTTTGAAAACGACACTAATGATTCTGTTTGACATTGATATCAAGTAAATGTTTAACCTCGAAAATAAAATTATATACATGTTCTGAAAATTATATTGTGGTCTTTGGGTAAAAGTTTTTTGAAACGTGGTTTAAGGATGAGAGTTCTAAAAAAAATTGTAAATATTTTAAAATTTCTAAAACGTTTTTGGTTTAAAATCTATATTTGGGGAGTGTTTGAAATTATAAATAAAACTTTGTAGAGGTTTTTTGGACAAAAGCTCGTTTGAGGGTACTAGTTTACTGAGGACCGATTTTATTTGGATTAAATATATTCTAAAAACGGATCAAACAATTGGTTTCAAAACAGGATACTGGTAAATAAATGTATAACCATATGGTCTCAAACGGTTCCTAATAATATTAAAAAAAAATATGATTTGATATTAATTTACTGATAAATACATATATGAAAAATGTTTTTAAAGAGATCCTGTCAAAACGGGTATTTGTTTACTATTTTTCTTTATAATATGTAAGCTATCATTATGTTTATATTTCCAAATTTTTATAATAAGGTTAGTTTAATTTTGACAGACTTTAGAAAGTGTAAAATATTTCACGAAATACCCTTTAAATTAATTTCAAAATGAATTCTTAGGAATTCATTTTAATGATAATGTAAAAGCGTGATTCTATATTTTCATAAATATTAAATGATTTGAGGGTAATAGTCTATACAATTACTTAATTTTTGAATATTTTTTTAAAATAGTGTAAAATTTTTAATTTGAAATCTATATTTGTATAATACTTAACAACAGATGACCTAGGGGTCTAGAGGTAAGGTGTTGGATCTCTGTGCCGGGGGTCTGGGGATCAATCCTCAGTCCCAGCACAAATTTATCTGATTGTCAAACACTTTCTTCACCTCTGACCAGACGTGTATTAATCACAACTTGTGAATGTATAGAATTCCAGGTCTCCACAGTGGTTTAGATTCCACGTTAAGCTGCAGGTCTCCTATTTGATCTCGCAATCATCATACCACTATACATTAGTGTAAGTGCGTACAACCTGAACGGGTAGTAAGACGTGGTTTGAATAACTGTAACCATTAACAACACATTATTCTTAAGGTTAATTCACAGAAACCTATTATGAAAATTTTGTTCCAAGCTATAATTTAGTATACCTACGAAAAGGTTTGTCCAAATGTATCATGCCATTTATTTATTAGGCGTTGTTAGACAATGGCAGAAGCCTATTAAAACAACGTAATTATTTTCCAGTAATTAGAACAGGATTTTACACTTTAATGATCTATAGATTAAGTAGTTTTTAAATAGACTCGTAAACGAGTCATGAATATACAATTAATAAATAGATAATTAAACTACTATTTATGAATCTGGGATAATTTCAATGCCGACCTTATGTCATTTCCTCAACATGAATTATTAACTTAACACTTGATAGAATCACCACATAATTCCTTGAGTGTTGTTTTGTTACGAAGCCTTTTAATGTTTAATGTCGTTAAGGTAGTATGAACATTCTCAAGAATCTTCACTATACAGGAAAATAATGCTTATTTCCTGACCAATGAGGTTTGAAGCTTTGTTAAAATTCCATTTAAATCGTTCTCAAAATTCACAATTTCCCCTACCCATATTACTGAGCTAAGTAAAACGCAATGATCGGCTTGTATTGAACATCTTGCTTTTTCCCAGAACCGGACAAACTAAGGACCACAGTGAATACATTTTATAAGCACCAATGACAAGTTATTATTAAGTTAGAAAAAAACAAACTAAAATTAATTTATTTACCAGAAAAATATAAACAGAATCTCCTAAAACTTCACTCCCTTCAAATTAGGAATCGGCCCAATCATAATCAACTTTTGAATTTAAAAGAGCCTCTACTTCTATACCTTCACATCTGTTGATGTTTAGATATACAATCGTAAATATGTCAACTTCCATTACTCCACAACTGTCAAATTCAACGGCCCTTTTCTCATCAGTTTCAACAACTGGATAAGCTTCGACAACAAGAATGCCACAGTCGTTAACTCATTCAACTGGAATTTTCTACACAATAATCACCCACGTGTCACCAGTGTCTGTAGTTTCAGAATGTAGTTTAAATGTTTGACGAATACGTGGTTTTTTGAGTGATACACGGACGTTGAGTCTTAATAGATCAGCTAGAAGAAAACTGATACATAAAAATTAAGATATATAACAAATGTAGGAATAAACGGAAACAAAATCATTAAATTACAACTAATGTTCAAAAGTTAACCAAACGCCTGAACAACCTTTGAAAAAATTAATTGAAGAAAAGAGAGATTGCATAGTCTATGGAGAAAGATTTGAGGAAGATTGAATTTTAGACTGTTAAGCAAACATCTTAGTAACCATCCATTTATACTTGGACTGAATATTTTATTACATCACGAAGCTTCCAAGCAAAAATTCATCTAGAATTTGCTTGTGACCAACTTCACGGTTTAGTCCCTGTGTCGTACGTGATCAACCGTGTTTGTTCTGATAAATCAGATTTGGATTGTCACGGGGTGGTTGTGCACAGATTAGTTTTAAAGTTCGTTTTAGTTATTTTAGAAAGTACCTAGTTTAGGAAGTTCAAGATCATTGTCTCTCACAAGATTCTTGAGGATCCTTTTTTCTCTGCATCATTGCATATCTGTATGTACCACGTACCTTAGATTAATGTTTTAAAAAAATTACATGTACAAATATAGCTCCATTGATTACTGTGTGCTATTATGGGTTTTTAACGATAATAACCCATAGATTAAAATATTCTTGCTATATTAAAGCTAGGCACGCCATTGCCCAGACCTCGAGTAAAATGATTCCGATAGTCAAGGAAGATATTTATTAGCATTGTTGGGAACTTTCTTGAAATACCATGAGACGTCCTTGTATGGATAATGAACCATGTCCTTAAGACAGTTCATGCTGTGGAGTGTGGTGTTCCAATAAAAATTGAGTGTATCTTAGGTAAGGTCCCAATAAACAATCCTGTCTATCCTCAATATAGACTAAGAATCAAGCCCATGATATACTCTGAGCTCCCAATCTAAAACTACACTGTCACTGCTATCCTCAGGTTCAAACCATACTACCCGATAAGTTGCTAACAGTAAGGGAGAGGTGAAGTTTATATGACAGTAGGCTCACGAGAATTGTGCCAATACGGAAATAAATACTTAGTTTTAAAAATGGGATGCTTGTGAGAAATTGTGTTGAAATGATATTATATGAATATTTTACAAGTTTGATTAAAAAATTATATACTACCCAAAATTATTTCTCAAGTCTAGCTAAGGTATTTTTTATTCATGACACTAGAAAGAAACCAATTTTTTATGTAAGCTATATTAATAAAATTGATAGATACACCAATAAATGTCTAAGCCTTATTAAAAAAAATCAAATTTCTCATTTTCAACTTAAAAAATTAATAAAAAATAGCTATAAAACCTTATATGTCCGATAATACTATATTTACTAATTGTAGCATATTTTTTTAAACAATAATATATTTTTAAGCAAATAATATTTACATAAAACAAATTAAGTACTTTTAGATAAATGTCTTAAAATACATCAAAATAGTTTTATGTTAGTCACCATAACCATTACTACTAATTTGAATACTTTGACAGGCATTTATTTTACTACTTTAATGGTAGAGTGCTGACTGCTGAATCACTTGTTCTGGTGGAAGGACATTATTGAAGAATTAGAACACAGACCTGTAGCCTGGTGGAAAGGACAAGAATATACTTTTTTTTCATATAATGCTCCTTCTGGCAGCACTTGTCCTTTCAGAATTGCACTGCATTTCCTAGCTTTGACTTGTCATCAAGAGAATATTTTAGACCCAACCTTAGTAAATATTTATTATTAAATTTAGTTTTTGTACGTAGTTTTTTTTTATGGTTTACAGCTGGTAAATTTACAATAGATGGAAAGGGAAATAACTACCATGCAGTTGAAAAAAATACCTTTGATTGAAGGAGTTTTAAAATATTGTGTCCATTTATGTCAATAGGTCTGTTGTGTTTTCTACAAATTGGTTATAAAATTAATGTTTTAACTAAACCAATACCCTAAACCTTACTCTCCCACCTTATATAACTCTAAGGGTAGCGGTAAAGGAGGACGTTCCAGCGAAGGGATGGTAGGCCGACCACCCTAAGCTACTTCTTTATTTAACAGCAAAGTATTTTCTACACAATACATAGTGAATGCTATCACCTTTGCGGCTGCATCCTCTTCAAATCGCTGGGTGAATTTGCGCTTGCGAGATGTCCATTAGTATAATTAGGCACTCTAGCGGACCACAACGTGCAATGAGTGCCTTCACATGATCCGGATATGTTGTCGTTTCAGTGTTCTATTAAGTTCTTTTGAGTTTTTTTTGTTTGTTGTTTAAAAGTGTATAGTTTACAGTAGCCACTATAGCTATGACGAAAGTACGAGAACAAGTAGACTTGGGAATTCTTGAAAGAAAGCATTGAAACATCCTAGCAGATAATAATATATACACTTTCCTAAAACGTTTTTTTTTTTTTTTGCGATATCTTAACAAAGTGAGCACATCAATTTTTTGCTTCTGCTTACTTTCGATATTCACAAGATTTAAATACAGAGAAAGGGTCTGGACCCGTGAGACACCCTGACACATATTTTTAATCGTGTGAAGACAACATCCAGGCGCTGTCCTTCTTGGACTTATCCCGACGGGCGAACACCCGGACCATTTGAAAGGGGCCTTAGGGTTCTGGTTCAACGATGTCTATGATTTGAACGAGTCTGAAGAAAACTATCTGAGCTGGATCCGGTGAGTTTGGTGACGGAGGCGAGATCTGTCCATGAGCTGCCACCATCCTATCCATGCCATGGGCTCATACTGGCAGACAACTTACCGTGCCGCTGGGAGTCTGAGCTGACATCGAAAAACCTCAACTTGGGTGTCAGCTGAGACCATACCAATTATTTGGCACTCAATGAGACAGTAGGTTTCTTGGGGTTGAGTACCTAGGGTTGACACATCCTCTTGCTGGATTCCTTAAGTAATATGTTTCATCCTTATCCTACTTTACAGTGGGTATACACTCCAAGCTATAAATATTAAATAAGTGAGTAAAACTTCACTTGTACTAATAATTTGTCTAAGTTAATATTATTTAAATTGAAAAAATATACCCAAGCACGGAAGTCGAATCCTGGATCCTTAGAGTCATATGACACCACTTAGATATCCAGGATTTATCTCGTGCACAATGTCATTATTCCTTCATATTGCAAAGCAGAGTCTGTGACTGACGTGTGGGAATTGTCAGCAACATAATGAGTGAACAATTAAGATCACGATCTATCAGATAACGCTGGCACCTTCGTCTCAGAAGAGCTTTATGCTGCCAATAGTAAAATGACAACTGTACAAATGCGCATATCATGATGTGTAATTTATTCAAGCTATTATAACAGTTAGGTACGGTTATAATCACATATAAATATATTCTTTAAAATGTAAAATGATATATTTATATGTGACTATTAACAATACTTAACTTATAATAGATTGACTATTTAATCCATCATGACATGCGCATTCATTTTGTATTAATGGTATAAATTAAACTCGTAGAAAAATAATAAACACGGAACGATGAAGATAATTTTCCGTACTGTTGGCATGACGCTTAGCGTTTAATAATTTACGTAAATACATTTAGACTCTTAAGTAGTCAACGACGCTGTTTCTTCGACTTTTAATGATCCTAGTTTGCTTAGTAATTTAACTAGAGAGTAATCAGTATAGTAATTTGATAGATTGTAAAATCACTCAGTTTACCCTGAAAGATAGCGTTTTTTGAGTTACACTAAGACAATATCTATAAACTATATCATTGTGCAACCATTCAAGGTAAGCTACAGTAGCCCCATGGCTTCTTTGGTGCTGACTGACAGTTTTGAAAAGTTACCAGACCAAATTATGTATCCCTACGCCGAACCATATGATCTGCAAAAACATGTGTCTAGCAGCTGTCACTTCTGACGGTCAAAATTTAGGTATATACCTAAATGTTGACTGTCAGAAGTCAATTGTGAGCTGTCAGTCAGCACCAAAGAAGCCACAGGGCTAATTGCTACCTTACATCGTAAACGAAGGGTGCAAAAGCAATTTATTTTCATTGCCATGGATATTTTATTACAAAAAATAAAATAAAAAGGATTTATAATCACATATATGTATTTTATTATAAAATAATATATATACATCCCTACACAGAAACCCACATGTATACAATACTAATATTGATTAAAGTGCTATTACGCTAGTTTCAATGAACATGTGTACAATCATTACATACATATTTTTCAGAAAGTAGGACTTACCATGCATGAAGCTTCGTGAAGTTTTCCAAGTTTAGGCCTTATGAATGGACTGTAACAAAATAATAAATTTACTTATTTTTAAATATTTATTTAGTTTTTTGCTTTTTACTTCATCTAGTGATATACTTATTAATATTTTAGTTATTAGTTACTAGCATGCTTTAGGGAAAGTTGTCTTGTTGAGATTGGAGCGAGCTAATAAAGTATAACATGATGAGAGGGATTATCTTAGAGTAGATTCACCATAATTTCATCAAGATGGGAAATTAGCATGGAGGAAAAATACATATTCTAGTCCTACTGAATTCGTATCCGAATTTTCAAGATCAGTGACAGGAATAATATCTGCAAAAAATATTTCAGGTAAATTTTTATACTAGTTCTAATAAATTAGCTAAAACAGTAACGATTTATAAATCAATGTCATGAATGGCCTCTTGGTCTAGATCTAAGTATCCCCGGCTACTGATTTAGAGATCCCAGGCTTGATTCCCAGGGGAACCACAGGAATTTTTCCTAAAATGGGAACTGTTCCCATAGTCATTATGGGGTGGTTAATTAAGGTTTAGGGTAGGTTTTAAATTCCCACTGGCCACAAACCATTGTAATCACTATCATAATATGTTCTCATTGTGGATATGAAGTTCAAACAACCTCTAATTGTAAGACCTATGGCATACTTTGGGCAACGTTATGTTCCCACAGAGCATTTAAAATTATATTTACATGGCAACCAAATTAGATACTGCAGTTATCACGTTCAAATATGCCACACGATTTAAAAAAAATCAATGGTTTGAATAATACATCGTAAACAACTCTTTATAGATATACTAATATATGAAGCCTGCAATAATAGGTTTGAATAAATAGGAAGCAAATTATCTTTTTAGTATAAGTTGAAAACGGAAACCTTTTTCTTCGTTCTTTTAGTTCGTGAAAGGCTGTAAAATAATTCCTATCAGACAAAAAAAGAAAATTGAAAATCTGGCTTTGTTAGATCTTGTCCCATGGTCACGTGGATATAATATAAGACGCGTGCAAAGTTTCAGCTTTAAAGTTCACCGAGAGTTTCTAGAGACTATATATATATATAATTTCCTAGTGGGGTTGTGTTTTTCCATGTCCTCCAGAAGATTTTGATAACTTTAAAACTGAAATATCGCACATGTCTTATATTATATTTACAAAACCATGGGACAATACCTAACAAAGCCAGATTTTAATTTTTTTTCGGTCTGATGGAAATTAATTTACAACTATTTATGAATTAAATGTACTGATAACAAAGTTTCCTTTTACTACCTGTACTAAAAATATAATTTGCGTTCAATTTAGTCAAGCCTATGGCCAGCAGGCTTTATATATTAGTGTATATATAATTATATTTTAATTAGTAGGTACCTGGCTGAAAAAAATTGGTCACTCAGATCTTCTGGGCTTCGAGATGTTTTCGAATTTGATTTTGTGAAACCCCCTATACCCTGACACAGTTTGGGGACTCGGTCACCAATTAATCCTGTACCATTTCTGTTCAGGATCTACTTGCCTGCAAAATTTATCAACACAGGTCACAGACAAATAATATACCTACCCAAATACTCAACATTTTGGTTAAAATGGTTGACCTTTTGGCAGATTAAGTCCTACAACACTAGGATCGCTGCTTTTGGTTCTATCATCATCCAACGATGACACTAGCGAAGCCCAGTTTTCAAGGACTCACCTGGAAAAAGCAGTGCAGCGAAACCCCCGTAAGGTTGCGAGTATGATTCTCACTTTTCTGTCACCCAGGTTCTATGGACTTTAAGATTTAGTCATCTTTGATTTCTTGGAAATTTGGGGCTATCCATGGAAATTTTCATTTACCTGGAAATCATGCATCATTTTGGGCAAGGTGCTACATTTTTATAAGATTTCAGCTTCCTAGATTTTCTGGGTTTAGGTATTTTTCTTCTCTGATTTTTGATAAACCCTTAATTTTGAAGAGCCACTATGAGAGTTTTTGACCAGCCATAATTTTCAAACCATTTTAAGGTAGAGAATATATGCCTGCAATAATTCAGTTCCTTAGGTCTTCTTGGTTTTTAAATTTATTTTCTGTACAGAGGGCAGAGGAGCTGGTAATCATTATGGTAAATGTTTATAAAAAAATCCTATTGAAAATAATTGACAAGTGAAAATATATATCTTTTATATTCAGTCCCATGGTCTATACTATATATATATATATATGCAAAATATAACCTTTCTGGGTCATCAAGCTAATTATGGAGGCTATGAATAGACAAACACACATATTTTACTTCCATTACTGTTTCCAGCCTGTGGTCTGTGTCAGTTCTTTATTCAAGCCAAATGTTTTTCACTAACATCTGGTTAGGTCTGTCGTAGTTTCATATGTCTTATAATCTAACTTAAGACTAGGAAAGGCACAACATCCAGTCTCCAGCCGTCAATTTATCAATGTGAAAGGATAAACACATATTTTACCAATAATAAATATTTCGGCCATACCAGGAATAGAAACCGGGACTCTTAACCCAGTAGGCAGACACGCTACCGACTTAGCTAAGGTCACACACACACACACACACACACACACAGAAGGAATTTATATATATATAGGATTTACAATGATATAGTAAACTAAGTATTTTAAAATAGTATCAGGTTGATCCCAAAATTCTAGAAGTTTTAAACCAGTTTCTGTTTTTATAGTTTTTTAGTTTCAAATTAAAAATTAACTATTTTATTCGCCTTTCAGTGTTATAACAAGTTTGAAAAATTGGCCCTCGAGTGTGAAACTGTTTATAAAAATTATAAGTATTTATGTATTGAAATATATAAACTAATTTTATGACAACTAAATTCGTTTAATTGTATATATCTACTAATAATGTGCTTACACTTATATAACTCTAAATCGAAGAGCCCAAAGATAACGTGCTAAGAAATGAAGCCTGTTACGATTTTCGAGGTACAATCTTATTAACGAGGAGCTTAACTGAACCGAAACTTTCCTAATTTAAAACCAGGTAAATATTAATGATTACTGTACTTTACTTTTTCAAAGAATGGGTGAAGCTGTTATTCAAAACCTTTGATTTCAGGCATTTAAATGAGTTAATGAGGCCTATACATGGATACAAGCATTGATAGATTTGTAAGTGATAGGTATTATTTATTTATATTTAAATGTTTGATGTATTTACGTGCACTTTCTTAATTGGCTGTGGTTTAGGGCTGGCTAGTTCATAACAGTCCCCAAGCCATAAATTAATCACTTATAGAGGGAAAGCCCCAATTTCACCAATCATTTTTTTAAAGTCTTATCAGAAATTGGACCTAGAACTCTTAATTTATTAGGTAGATGAGCTATCGACTTCCTGCTTAACTGGCCACATGGTCTAAGGCATTACTCTCCCAGTAGACTAGACTGATGATGACGGGGAGATCGAGGTTCAGTTGTACTGAGGGTGATTTACCTAAATGATTTTACACTCTCTCCACGTGAATACTGGTATATTTCCTCTCAATATAACTATAATAATTCATAATATCTATCATAATAAGTAGATAAGAATATTACCGGAATGGTTACTAAGACGTGGTTCTAAAATAAAAGTATATATAGATCGTGCATAAATTAATATACAATACGTTTAAGCACTTGTCAGGAAATAAATTTTCAAATGCATACATTATTGCGAACGTAAATTAGGCGTTAAATTGGTCTAGTCTAATCTAAGAGGACCAGTGAGGTTTGGTTTCAAGTCCTAGTGTTTTTTTTAAATCTACAGTCAATTTCTCATATAAAGGGACCTATCTAACAGCTATTAATGCTATCAAGCCTATTTTGTAATATTAATTTGTTTGATCATGTTGTCTACATCTTTAACTTTTGATAAATTATTTTCATTAAAATAACGCTAGTATTATAGTAAAGCGTTATAGTTGTTGACAAAAATAAATCTGTGTTTGTATTCTCTAAATTGTAAACTTGACAAAACATATGTTTCCACTTTCCCTACCCGCAAGGACGAGTTAATACATTTACTCTTAATTCTAACCTTCCTAATTACTATCTCATTATTGTAATTAAATGAGAATAATCATGACAGAGAGTAAAACTAGTGCTTTTTCATTTTTCATTTAGTTGAGCTACGTACACTTTCTGAAACAACTGATGACATCAACACATAGCTTATAAGTTATCCTAAATATAGAACAGATAACACATACATTCCACGACGGTTAATTCATCACCCTAAAAGAGGAAACCAACATTTCACCAATAATAAATGTTTCAGCCACGCAAGGGTTTAGGAACCGGGACACTTAGCTCAGTAGAAAAAATACTTTACCGACTTTGATAAGGTGTCTGACCGATACGATTGCTAAATTAATGTTTCTGACAAGTATTTTACTTTAATATGTTATAGTGACAAACCTGACTTGTCTCCATAAAAAGATCTGTATAGGAACAGGAAGTGATTGATCGTTGTAACCGTCGTCTATGAAAGCCGGTCTGCTCATGCTGCTGGTTTCACACACGGGTCACAAGTCTGAAATAACATTAAACATGATTATTTAACAGCAAACTAACATTAAATTTCACTATAGTTATATATTTATACATTAATCCCAAACAGCAAAATATTGCTTATTTTAAAATCATTATTTTAAGAGGTTTTGTACGTAAACATCATTGGGCACGTGGACCTACACATCAAGCTCATCTAGTATGATTTTATTTGTTGGCAACACGTCCTACTACCCGTTTGGTTTGTACGCCAATGTACTAATTACTATCCGCCTCGGTGGCGTAGACATAGTATGATTTTGGTAGGAAGAACAGTAGAAGTTAGTTACTAAAGTTACTAAAACAATGTTAATATATTCATACATAAAGTAATGTCATCTGTAGATATTACTTTTGATATATATTATTAATACCTATAAAATAACACACATAATATAGTAGAATGTTATCAATGTTGGCCGCAAAGAAATCTGTTTGAATTTTCTCTACTGTTCTTCCAAACAAAATCAGGGTCAGGGTATAGCTAACGCACTAGTTGTTCTGAGTTAAACTGCATAAGTACAGGGAGATCGAGGTTTGAATCTTGCTCAACTAGTGCTTATTGGATTTTCACTGGATCAATTTTTAAAAACTCTTAAATATATTTATACTAGACATTAGGGCCATATCGAGTAAAAAAATGGCTTCAGAACACTACTTTTTAACCTGTCGAGAGCTATAATTCATAAACTATGAGAAGTCTGACACTATGAACCAATAATCAATCATCATATAAATAAAATAGGACGTGTATTTATTTATATATGTACGAGTATGTGTCTATATGTTTGTGGGCATGTGTATAGATGCTATAGCTACAGCCAAAATACATATAAATCTGTTTTCTGTCTTTTTTGTTGATCTAACGTCCAAACCAGTGTATACTCAACAGAAACTTAGAAAACGAATGCCAGAAATGTAGTGAAATTACTATAAATATCCAAATAATTACTAAATATATTTTGAAGTATTTAAGTGAAATGGTGATTATGGAGATTTCCCAAACTTAACGTACAAAATTACATCCCACTCAACATGTTTCGGTGGCTGTATGATTTAAGGAATTACTCTTGCAATAGACTAGACTACCGATGATAAGGAGATAGGGGTTTAAGTACAGGTTATATATAGGCCTATTGAATGTGGTCTTTCCTTAGTGTTTTTTCCCCTCTACCTCCACGCAAATGAGGGTACACATTCTCTCAAATCAAACTTCTCCATTCCCTGCTCACTATCGTGAATAATGGCCTACATAATGTGCGTACAGCCTGAACAAAAATTAAGACGTGGGGCTTAAATAAAAATTCTCCATGTGGTAAGATAGAAGATTTAAATGTCAGGTAGATATAAGAGTCAAACCAAACACTCTGAAAAAAAAAATTCTAAATTCACGAACAGTAAAGGGAGAAAGAGATCACTCCCCAAAAAATTCATAAACAAATAAAATAAACCAATTCACGTGGGGCAGAATGAAATATTTGATTACGTTTAAAGGGATAATCTTAGACAACCATAAACATCTATTGGATTTTGAATAGGAAACTATACTAAGAGTGAAGTCGGATGTTTATCATCATAATTCAATGAAGTATTGATATCTGTCGACATGACTTATTTAAACACCTGTAAGAATCCTAGAAATCTAAAATTAGGCATGCTAATAGGTTTTAAAACAATGTTATCTATAAAAGTCCTAAAATCGAACATTTTATATGGCGGATTAGAATTATTTGATAAAATTTCGCTTTAAATTAAATACATAAAAACAAATAATTGTTTTCCTATATTGGATACTGTTACAGTTATATGTCATTTTCATTTTTTTATCACTTTAACAACTAATTATTTATGCTAAGTTACTCTTCTTTACTTTTTAACTAGCATCACTAATCGAGAGAAAAAAATGTTGTATGTAGAGAAGTTATAAATTAAATCTTTAAAATAAATATAGTCTTTTAACACATTTTGATTATTATCTGTGTTTTGATATTGTGTTTAGTCGGCCTACTTTAAAAAATTTTGTAGCTCAATTTAAAACAATAAAGAATTAATATTTATAGATGATTTAAGATTTGTCTAATTTTCCCTCTGATTAATTTTGTATAGTATAAGATCAAATATTTTTTTTTATAGAGCCTCCATTAGAGGAACAGGTGTACTCTAATTAAACAATATAATTTTTGAGGTGTTCTCCTTTTCTTTGTGCATTATAAATGATAGGAGCACCAAATAATTCATTTTTAGAATGTTTGTATGTCTGTCCATTTGTTTCCATTAAACTAAGAAAGTGTTAATTTATTCGAAATGGGACTTCTTCTATTGTACTTCTTATTTTTCAGAAAACCATTTATATACCATCCCACTAGCTCCTCAGCGAGCGAAATAGTACAGACAAAACCGGCCCTAGTCAGTGAAAATTCGTCACGGCTGGTATTGCGGATAATCCGCCTCGGTGCCGTAGTTGGCTAACGCGCTTGGCTTGGTGAGCTTGACTGCTGAGGACGGGGAGATCGAGGTTCGAATCTCGGTCGGGTGAACTGGGGTGGTTTTTCTTAAATGGTTTTCCACTCTCCCTCCACGCAAATGCGGGTTCACTTCCTCCAATTAAACCTTCCCAATTCCTAATCCATTAGAGTAATTAGTACTTAAAGCATATAACCCGAGCGGGTAGTAAGACGTGGTGCTAAATATAATTATTATTATTATTGCGGGTAGATAAGATGGCACGTGAGTTGGGATGTGGTGGGGAGGGTATGGTGGCGATCCCATATTTCTTCTTGAATCTTCTTAAGCTCATAAAATACTGCTCTTGATGATTAATTCCTTTTAGCTTTTAAAGTTGTTGAATGTGTTGATGTATTGTTTAATGCGAGTGAAGCCACAGGCAAATGATATCAAATGAACTCACTAAAGAAAGATATTATATTGTTTTATTTTATTATATGATCATTAGTGCTATTTTTTTTACATACTATTCCCGTGCACCACGTCTTATAACTTCTTCTTCTGGGCTACCTACATGTTTGCACTAATGGGGTAGAGATGGAGAAAGATATAACTTATTTGGAGTGAGTATACATGAATCTCGGTAAAAGGTGAGCTAAAAACCTTTTAGTACTACCAAGCCAGAATTTTGAACCATGTATTCCTTTAATTATAAAATCAGAGGAGTCGAGATTGGAGATTTTTACCACGAACTACTAGTATGCGAACTAAGGTTAATAATTGCTTAATCCTTTCTTCAGTGGCCGTATGGTCTTAGGCATCACTCTATGAACAGATTAGACCACCGATGATGTGGAGATTGAGGTTCGTCCTGTTCGGGTGTACTGATTGTGATTTTTCACTATACTTCAATGAAAATGCGTGTACACTTTCTCAAATTTCAGCATTCCTAATCCTTAGCTCATTAGAATAGTTTAGTATAGGCCTACATGTGTATAATTTGAGCGAGTAGTAAGACGAGGTGCAAGTAGAAAAAAAGAAGCTTAATTTTACGGATACAAAATGAGAAGGTAGTTTTAAAGAATTCTAATCAGAATCTATCTTGAAACAGGATATAAGAGAAAAAAAAAAGGTCCAACACCTTTAATCTAGTTGGAGGGAATTCAAACCAAATTAAGTCTAACATATCAGAGTTAGGAGTGATAGCCATTCTACCAACCTTTCTTTATGTTTTGAAAACAATACACACAGTTAAATGCCACGAAAGCGGCGTTTCTTAAATATCAACGACCATATTAAAGGAAATTCCTATGACCCAAAAGTATGTTTGAACACATTTAATGCTGGTGTGATGGCTACTAACGGCTTTCAAGCACATTCCCAAGGAAAAAGGTTGAGAAAATCCAATTCTAATTAAATGTGCAATAATTTGCTTAGAGAAGAGTTAGGGGAAAGTTTACTATCCCAATACACTTAACTGGGACTTTAAACACAAACACCCTAATTCTAGTGTCAGAGTCAAACATTAGCTTACACTCAACTCAATAAGTGACACAAGATTTTATATTCATCGCCTCATCTTCTTAACTGTTCAGGATATACGCATACAAATAATATGATAACTACTCTAATAAGGTAGGAATGAGGAAGGAAAAGTTTTAGAGATAATCTACCTACATTTGCGTGCAAGTGGAGAGGGACATCATTTTAAGAAAACCATCCTCAGTATGTTTCACCAGGATTTGAATCCAGATATCTCCGTCATCATCAGGCCAGTCTAGCATGAGAGTGACGCCTTAGGCTATTCACCCACCAAAGCGGGTCACACAATAATTAATTTCTACTCTGAAATAACTATATTTTCTGAGTGTTCACCTTTAAACGGCTCCAAACCTTTAAAAACGATCTTTTTTAGTGTAAGTATAAATATATATCACTATTCCTCGTTGCTGAGTACTCATTTAGGGGTTCTTGGCTAACTTCTGAGTATTAATTAAATACATTGTGAATTGTGTATTAGTAAAATAGCCTTCCTGTAGGTGCGTATGTGGAATACATGAGCAGATGGTGGTTTGCTGGTACTGGAGAGACTAATGTTTGAATCCCAGCTTGATATATTGAGAGTGGATTTCCTTAAATGATCCCACACTTCCCCTCCATGCATATGCGGTTATATTTCCTTTAAAATTCAGCCTTTATCTTCCCTACCTCTCTGATATACTTATGCGGATAATCCGTACGGATATAAGATCCCTGATAACATACAAAATACATCCACATGAAAGTTTAATATTACAGTATAAATAGTGTGTTCTAGTATAGATTGAGTTAGTTTCAAGGTCATTTGCTTGAATTAAAAATTTAATATTAGCTCTTGAATTTCTTTTTTTTTGTTAAAGGTCATATATTGCGTGATATTTTCAATAGACTAGTGATAAATATTACGTAATATTAGTCAGGTTCATAAAGTGATATTAGTCAGGTGCTCAGAAAGGTCTCTAAATGCCTTCCTTTCAAATTTAAAAAAATAAGATGTTACGTTAAACCTATGTTCTTTAAAATTGGCATCAAAAATTAATGTGTAGGAAAGTTTAATAACATGTTTTTCTTCTTAATATGCACTTGATAAATATTAACAAAAAAGGGTACAAACCATGCTAACATATTAAAGTTAATCAAGACAAAATAAGAAATTCTTAAAACTACTTTACATTTAGATATTGTAAGAAAGTCAAACCAAATTAAATTGCGATTTATATAGACTACATTTTGATTTTTAGATATTGTTTTAATGCAGTCCTACTTAATAGTACTTTGGAAACAGTTCATTATGTTATTCCGC
This sequence comes from Timema douglasi, assembly GCA_901482245.1. Lineage (NCBI taxonomy): Eukaryota > Metazoa > Arthropoda > Insecta > Phasmatodea > Timematidae > Timema > Timema douglasi. Next base: position 40,680 of record CABEEJ010002271.1, on the reverse strand, counting down.
TATTGTTTTAAGAAATCCCTTATTTTCAAAAGTCACAAGACTCAAACCCGACTAATGACACCGTGAGAAATGGAACTACAAGTAATAACTTTTAAATTATATATATTATAAACTATGATGGTCACTGTGATCCAGCATGTATACATTTAGTTATAATTAGTGGGGTAGGGCGAGGAATGTATAATTCTGAGGAAATGTACTCATATTTTTTATGAAGTGAGAGTGGATAAATTTTTAAAACCTCCCTCAATGTGACATGCCATGAATTCCATCCCGGGTCTACCTGTCATCAACGACTCAGAATAAACGAGATTGACATCAAGACTGAGTGCCCACAGGTATGGAAATTAACAAATGTCTGTTAAAAGTTGAAATATCCTTATGTTCCTTTAGGTTTAATAAATATATATTTTTGGCTGTCAAAATTTGCAAATAGCTTAAAAATAAAACAATATTTTCAAATACAACGGTAAGAGATACACATCGCTGAGTAAGCGTAAGCTAATATAATCTGGTTTGTCAGCGGATGAGAGGTAAGTGTTCGGACTTATTCCAGGTGAACTGATCGGGACTATTCCAAAATGGCTTTTCAATCTTACTACATCCAAATGATGGTACACTTTCTCAAGTTCCTTAATCACTAGAGTAATTAAATGTGTAAAGCCCAGAGGAGTAGTGAGATGCAGTGGGCGGGTGGGAGGGAGGGGGTGGGGGAATCAGAGGTTTAATATGACAAATAAATGCAATAATTTCACACTTAAAAATGTAACGAACATATTTCACATAACTATATTAACAGACTCCCTTCGATACTTACATGGTCTAAGGCGCTACTCTCGCAGTAGATTAGACTGCCGATGACAGGGAGATCGAGGTTTTTATCTCGGTCGGATGAACTGAGGGTGATTTTCCAAAATGGTTTTCCCTTCTCTCTCCTCGCAGGTGTGAGTACACTTCCTCAAAATATAGCTTTAATCATCCCTAAAACCCTCATGGGTAGTAAGAAGCGGTACAAAAAAATACATTAACATCTGAAATGTTATGATAATATCTCTACTCCACACATATATTCTGCCACCACGATTGGAACACGACACCTTTAAAAGGGTACACGCACTCATTAATTACCTTCTAAATAAATCGATAAAGTTAGGCTACATTAGTCAGTTGGGCTTACCTATGTGGACTGTGCGGAGAGTATTCAGCTGGCACATTGATCTACCGAGGCAGATTCCAGGCCTCTTTGCGCATGCTTCGGGCATCGCTGGACCAAACCACGAGCACGTCCGGAAGTAATCGAAGCTCTCCGAACATAAAATCCCTTCTATTGAGGAAAAAAAAACACATAATTGTTTCATTGATATAAACTGAAATATCGAATATAGTTTTACCGTAAATTCTTATTCACACATTTGGGCTATTGATCCTCATCTACATATTCTGTGTTCTTGAGGCTAGTAGTATGTAATATATCAGCTACATGGTAACATAATATTCTGTATGCATAGTCCCTTGCAGTAAGTACATATTCTGTAAGACTTCGTGAAAGTTGGATCTACTTTCATTTTCTACGGAACATTTTTACGGACTATTAGGGATAATCAATACCAGTTCCTAAGTAAACAAATTTATGATCATCCGTGCTCTAACCCAAAGGACGACATCAAGAATAGTATAATAATGGTCACCTTTTTTTTAATATCTTATTTATATGTATCAAACTGTTAATATAACTATTTATAAAAAGTCACCAAATAAATTTTAAGAAATATTTTAACTAACATAACACAAACATATTTCTTATTTATTTATTCACTTTTTCCCTTCTCACTTCCAATTCTGGCTTTTTACATTTTAATCATGCTAATGGGGTAGGAATTAGAAAAGTAGAATTTAAAGAAAATGCTACCATATTTGCGTGGAAGATAAGTAGGAAATCTGTTAAGAAAAAACATCCAACTTGGATTTGAGCCCTGACTTAACCGTCACTATCCAGTTTCACTAAACGTATCCGGAATTTGGTTTGTTGTTCCACCAATGCAACTAATAAATAATAGGATTACGAATTTTGTTTGGAAAAATTTCTGAAAAATATATTTTATTTCAATGAATATGATTTGATATTATATTTTCCCATTAGTTTACACAATACTGTATAATATTAAGGATGCGATATAAAATCTAAATGTTATAAAGACCCATCGTAAGTCGGTGGTCCGTAAGAAGACAATGCCACAATATCAGATTGTTCTGTCTACACACTACACTTCTACAGAGTTCTGATCAGTATCCTTATCCAGGTCCATACTCCATAGAATTCGATCAACTTGAACTTTCTAAGGACCAGTATATACGGACTATCAACCACAGATAAGTAAATTTGTGCGTGTGCATCGAAATAAAAGCACCAATAACATCTTTGCTTGCTTTGTTTGAATCCAGAAAACTAGTACATTCTATTTATTTTGAATTTTCAGGCCATGGCAAAATTAATCATCAGTTTGATGGTTTAAATTATGCAATACATATATTTATTGTGTTTCTACTTTATATACATTTCAATTATATTCTGAACGTTTAATAAAAAGTTGTATAGTTTATTTTACAGATCAGCTAATTTTTTGGCGCTTGTCCTTTCTAAGCGTTTTATTGGACGAAGTCTCTGACTATATCATTGGCTTGCACGGTCACGTGATTAGGGATGTGTATTGTGAATATGGGATCACGGACATGGACTACTCAACTACGAATACGGAGTTTGTGTTTAGGCCTTGAGGACTATACTGATAGGAAGTTACTAAATAGGTGTGCAAGTCTTCAGGCCCCTAAAACCTCTTTATTCAAGTGAACTCTGAGCCAGCCGTTACAGTGACAGGGAATACGCGGTTCATGTTTCAATACTTAAGACAGGTGTAAAGAAGTTGGGTTTTCAAAAATTGATTTACATTCCTCTTCCATACAAAAGTAGGGAGATTTCCTATAAATTACTACATTCCTCATTCCTATCCAATAAGCGAGGGTGGACCGTAAATGTTTTTATGAGATTTTGTTGGATTGGGCACCGTCAATTAGAATAAAAAGAATTGTGAACAGGTGGATTGGGCACCGTCAATTCGAATAGAATGAATTGTGAAAGGGTGGATTGGGCACCGTCAATTCAAATAGAAAGAATTGTGAACCGGTTGATTGGGCACTGTCAATTCGACTAGAAAAAGTTGTGAGCAGATCGGTTGGGCACCGCCAATTCAAATATAAATAATTGTAAACAGGTCGATTGGGCACCATCAATTTGAATATAAGGAATTGCAAACAGGTGGATTGGGAACCGTCAATTCGAATAGAATGAATTGTGAAAGGTTGTATTGGGTACGGTCGATTCAAATAGAAATAATTGTGAACAGGTCGATTGGGCATCGTCAATTTGAATAGAAGGAATTGTAAACAGGTTGATTGGGAACCGTCAATTCGAATAGAAAGAATTGAGAACTGGTCGGCTAGGCACCGTCGACTCGACTAGAAAAAGTTGTGAACAAATGGGTTGGGAACCATCGATTCAAATAGAATGAATCGTGAACAAGTGGATTGGGCACCGTAGATTCAAATAGAAAGAATTGTAAACATATGAATTGGGAACCGTCGATTTGATTAGAAAAATTGTGAACAGGTGCCTTGGGCACCGTAGATTCAAATATAAAGAATTGTGAACAGATAGATTTGGAACCGTCGAGTTGAATAAAAAGAATTGTAAACAGGTGGAATGGGTACCTTCGATTTGACTAGAAAAAGTTGTGAAAAGAAAGATTGGGTACCGTCGATTTGAATAGAGAGAATTGTAAATGGGTGGGTTGGGCACCGTTGATCTGAATATAAAGAATTGTGAACAGGTCGATTGGGCATCGCCAATTCGACTAGAAAAAGTTGCGAACAGATGTATTGAGTACCATCGATTCGAATAAAAATAATTGTGAACAGGAGGATTGGGCACCGTTAATTTGAATTGAAAAAATTTTGAACATGTTAATCGGGCACCATAAATTTTACCAGAATAAATAATTGTAAAACGGTGGATTGGGCACTTAATAGTATTAAATTGATTGAAAATAAACATTATAAACCATATAAAGTTAGTTACTTCGTAGAATATGTATGAGGTAAATTTAGTTTTTACTGAGAAAAAGTTCAAAGTTAAATTATATTTAAGTTGGGCTCAATATACCGTGGGAGGGAAATTGTACTGTATGATACCAGTGTTCAATTCACCTTTGGGGATAAATGGGGTGGTAATGTGGGGTCAAATTCACTGCTCGTTCAACCTAATCCCTAACCAATTAGTGTGTTTAATCAAAACCACTAAAAATATTGTTATACATTTATTTTTTATAAATATTTTCAGTACTTATTAATCAATATTATAGCTTTAGCTTAGACCTATATAATTATTTCCTCACTAGGTTTCTTGATTTTGACTAAGAAGCTCAACATTTGAACGGTTTGAATTCCAGGTGCATATCTTTTCATCGTATTTTTTTTCCATTCTGTTCCAATAAAATGCGAGTGTATTTTATTTTTTACTGTTCAATTCAGATAAATAGCATGAAATTAATTTATTGACATCTTTTATGTTATATATAACCATATAATTTAGCACGTAGGAATTATTGGTTTATGTCTATTCATATCCGTATGTTTGTATATAAATCAGAAGATGAATAAAAAAATATTATTTTACATTTTAGAGAAAAATCGTAAGCAATTATGTTTTTCAACCTGGATTACTACGTTATACATTAAGGATATCCACATACTTCATCTTCTGGCATAGGTAAACATTGGTATAACTTTTAATGTAAGGGCTTTTGTGAGTAAGGACAGTGGAAAACCAATTAGGTAGAAACTACAATTAAAATACGTAAATGGTGACCTGGTGGTCTAGGGGTAAGGTGTCAGACTTCTATGCTGGCGGCCGGGGTTCAAACCTCGGTCCCGGCACAGATTTATCTGNCGGTCCCGGCAAATATTTATCTGATTACCAAACCCTTCCTTCACCTCTGACAAGACATCTTGTGAATGTGGGGAATGCCAGGCCTCCACCGTGGTTCGGATTCCACGTTAAACTGTAGGTCCTCCATTTCATCTCACAATCACCCTACCATTAAACATTAGCGTAAGTGCGTATAACCCGAACGGGTAGTAAGACGCGGTGCTAATAATAATAAGAAAATACGTATATGGAGCACTAACCTTGACCTCCCTGTCAGTGACACTAGACCATATTGGGTCATCACGTTTCTTAAATAAGTTTGTGATTTTTATTTCAAGTTGGAAACTATTGGGAAGAAAACGGTTGATGGAGTATACTGAGTAGACTTAAAAAGAGGGTCTTTGCGTGATGGAAGTATATTATGCTTGGTTAAGGATCTATCACCAGAGAATCAAAGTGTTCCTTTGTGGTATAAAAAACTTCAAACGATCAAATAAAAGAAATGGAGTCAATCAAACTAATTGAAAAACTGTGTTTATTGGTTTCTTAATCTCCTTTCATAGTAATCATTGTTAGATATATATTTGATTTTAACATTCTCCTTAATAATACATAGTGGACATACATTTAAAATAAATGCTAGGGTGAACCACACACAGTTTCTCCCGCTTTTCTCTTAAAATTTACAATTATAAAAAACTCTTTAAGATTTGTTAAACGAAATAATTGGTCTATACATCGTTGTAGAAACACTACACAATCGATCATAAATGAAATAATATACACTGCTACTTTCTCTATGGCATTAGGAATTAGGGACACTGTTACAAAAAATTGAGAAATATCTTTGTCTACCAAAGAGCATAAAATTCAAATTCATTTTCAAGGACCTGAATTAAAAAGTATAGATATATGCTTAAATATCAGAAATTATTGCCTTGATAAAAATATATTTCAAGCAAAATATTTATTTCTATAATAGTACTACAACTTTACAATGCTAAGTTATCCCATTTCTCAAATAGTTGCGAAGAAATTGGAACTTGGAAAATTTCCCGCATGTAAAGAACCCTCAAAGTCATTTTCATAAAAAAAATAATTAAGAATCACCATTTGTTTTATGATAATAAACAGTGTCTAGATATAAAATTTAATCAAAATCGTTATAGTGAATTTTTGAGACAATTGATATGTTTCTATTTTTGCCATTCAATAAACTATTCTGAAACTTAGGGTTGGATATCTAATTCCTAAAACCCCTCGGGGGGACCTTAAAAAAACCCAGATATTTAGTTTTAGCCCAATTGGTAAAAAAATTCGGCTCTAACCAGAGCTACAGATAGACAAATGGAAAGACAGGCAGACAAAGAGACGTCATGGCGAAAATAACCTATTTTTTGTTTCAAGGGGTAATGCAACGACGACTATTATCAAAATCTCGAGTTCGATATTTTTGACGATAGCAATAATTTCTCTACCAGATGTCGAGAGAAATTAAAAATGTATGTAATTATGTGAGATTGGAATCATAATACAATACGCTTTAGAAGCCACATGATCCTTAGGCCTCACTCTGCGCAATAAACTTGATTGCCAATGATGAGGGGAGAGGGGCTTAAATAACGGTCTTGTGTGTTGATCATAGTATTGCCCAAATTGTTTATTATTATTCCTCCACGCAGTTGATGGTACACTTACTATAAATTCAACCCCATCATCCCTAACGCATTAGTGTCATTAGTACATTTGTGTACAGCTCAAACGGTGAGAGATATAAGGTGGCAGAAATATATAATAATGTGACAAACGTATTTAAATGTTTTCGCATTATTGAGAAACCATAACAAAAGCACGTTGGAATTTGTAAACCAATAAAATAGCTGACTTGAGCCAAAGCACATTGTATCAAACAACTGTATGTATTAGTATGTAATAGCGTGTAAGGCGTATGGGCACAATTTGACCTTTGATCTCTGACACCAGTATGCGTGACATCATCATTGTGTGTTATGTCGCAACACTCCTCTGGGTTTTCTATGGTTACGTCATCACAACCCTGGTGCCAGTATTTTTCCGTCGGGGCTACTGACATGGATTTCCCCTCCATTTATTAACTGGTTATTTTCATGATGATATGGGGTTAACGATATGTTGTGCTCTGTTGTTCCTTCAATGTAGCAAAGGTTTATTTCTGGAGATTTTTCAATGGGTCTTCTATGTGGCAATGGGTTTTCCCTAATGACTCATACATGTTGCAACACTCCACTTATATGTGGAAATGATTTTCACCTGATGAGTCATACCTAGCACCAGTTTGTTGGCTCGACAAGACAAGTCCCCTCGATCTATAATCATTTCCCATCTCTCCCCCTTCTATGTGGTAATGGTTTTTCCCTGAGGACTCATACCTGGTGCCAGTTTGGCGGCTCGACAACACAAGTCGAAACAGAAATAAATCACTACCTTGAATTATGTCGCAATCCTCCTTCTCTATGTGGCAATAGGTTTTCCCTGGTGACGTCATCGCTCTATCGCAACCTTAGCTGGAAACAGCTATAAATATCAGCACGTGTTTTGAAATTATTTCATTGTAGAACTTGTATTCAACTATTAAACACGCAACCCCGGATGAGCTATTACATTTTGTTGACGGTTATGGGTGAGTAAATGTACTTTTATAAAAGGAATATACATTATTTATTTGTTGTCGAATAAAAATGTATATATTTAGCTTATTTTAAAATTACAATAAACTATGGCAGAGTCGTCTAAGTTTATTAGTTTATAATAAGTGTATGAGATATAATATATAGATAATTTGAGGGTGTCCACGCAGCACCTTTTATTGGATGACACTTAGATAAAATTACGTCAGAACAAGTGTTTATTAAAATCAAGGGTAGTTTATAGAAAAAACTTGATTCCAAGCTACTGATAAATGGTAATTTATTTTGTTGGTAATTTACTACTGGCTGAATATTATTTTAAAATAGTATAAACAAGAATGGTTATAGTACATTACATTATTTATTATTTATCTAAAGGTAGTTTATTGAATATATTTTTTACAAAATGTAAAATGATTAAGGGTAATTTAATAAATAAACTCAATTTTATTTAAAATATGTTGTGAACAAGTGTTTATTATAATTAATATAATAATGTGTTTATTGAGGGTAGTGTTTAAAAATACCACAATATCATCTGTTTCTGTGACCCCTTAACTTATCAAGACATTGCATTATCCAGCCTAAATGCACCAGAAAAAAACCCCATTTAAACATATTTTTTGGGTTTCAAAAGCACACTTGTACTGTTCTAAACTATCTAAACACCCGTTCATACCACTAAAATATGCTGTCTATTTCTATACAAAGCGAATTGACATGAAACTCCAGTATATGGGGAATATGAGTAAAGATCGGTCACCGGCCGAGGGCGCCCGATTACTGCCGAGCTTTTAAAAAACAAACACCAAGAACAGGCTAACGCTTCAAAGTGAGGCATGTGTTATCATAAAGTACACATGTATAAATCATCCCTCTGGATGAGCTAACGCTGATGAATGTCTCAGATTCACATAACACTCTAGATATTATTTTACCTTAATATTATTTAACGTAGATACTCTGTCTAATGTTTTTAAATTCACTCTATACTGTATGTCAAATGAAGCTGTTGCGTTGTAATTTTAGAAAATAAGCTGTGAGGAGACATCCGTGGATCCGATTTCCTTTGGTGTCTAAATGTAGGAATTGAGCGCACACGGTTGGTAACTACTGTTCAATGAAAGACGAGATTTGTAAGAAAGAATAATTAACTAATTAAAGCCAAATAAAAACAAAATAGCACCATGCAAAATTGTTTAGAAATTTGAATAATGTGCAAAATTGGTAGAGTTTTTTTTCATAAACAAAATAGGGGATTATTAGTTTTGATTTTATATGTGCTAAACGGTAAATATTATATTAATTTAAGGTGATTTCCTTGTTTAAATAATATGGTATGACACCTTGGACCAGTTGGAAGAATTCCTACCTCCTGATCTAGGTGTCCCAGTTCGAGTTCTGGCAGGACAATAGCTATTATTGTGTTAATGATTATGCAATGAATAGGTAGTTTCTGTATGATTATTCATGGCCATCACATACGTTAAAAGATTTTAATACAAAGTTTTGTTTGTTACAGAGGCCTGGTTTGCAAATTAGCTTAGATATTTATTACCGTGGCCACTAATCCCACTACGACCTCAAGAGATTAATATTTGTTCCCTTAAATAAACATGTATCATATACTTAAAGCTTTTGGGATATATTTTGTAAATACATATTATATATCTATCGGTTTTTTGCCAATAAATATTCTAAGTATTCTTCTTATGGTGTGAGCTATTTTCTAAAACTATTATGTTTGTGTGAATCAATATTATAAAATGGTTATGTTTGTGTTTTGACGTCTACACACCCTCCTTCCTATTTTATAGATACAAGCTCATTCATCCTATAGGCTCGGTATCAAATATTATGGACAATTTGAAACATTCATTTTTGGCCATGAAAAGTTGTCCTCCCGGCTGTGGAAATTCACATTTTGTAGACTACTTTATTCGTCACATGGACACAATGTGTGACGTTAATTTTGATAAAAATCATCTGGTATTAAGATTTATGGCAACCGTTATTCAAACCAGCTGGGCCCCGCGTCATATTCATTTAGGACTTGGCAGAAATGGATGCCCTATGTAATGACGCTCAACAGACGATTATCGTGGACAACCTGATGCGTAAAATCAACGAAGTTATCTTCGATCTTTTCAACAGAGGATGCCATCTTCAAAATATTAGCGTCATGTATTTTACACAACATATATTCAACCAGGTCAAGACATTTCCTTAAACGATCGAGGAAGGAGATCAAGGAAGATCGAGATCGAAAAAAACAGGTTGGAAGGTTGACTTCACCTGGATTATAAGATCGAGATCGAGAGTACTTGATGAGAGGTTGGAAGGTTGACTTCACCTGGAATATAAGCCTCAACTCTCAGCGAGCTTCGACTGAGGGGTAAGTTTATCATCAAGTGGGCATACCACAACAGTTAAGTTGACAAGAGACAAAGCTAACACACATTTAGAAGTAAAATTGACCAAACCATTGTCGGCCCTTTATAGGGCCAACAACACAAGATAAACATGGACATGACTGCTGAACAAGAACGTATGAAACTAAAAATACAACAGACGCTGTACTTCTCAAGATACCTGGAAGAAGACATAAACGTCGAGAATATTGACGAAGACTCTGACGAAGACGGCTTCCTAGATGCTACTATTCTGAAAAGAAAACTTTAATTTAAACAGAGGGAATAAAAACCCTCGAGAACTATCAAAATCACGAATCAATTTGACGCAATATCTGACCAGGAGGAACCAATGGAGATCGCTGAAAGAGCAAAGGAGCCCGCTAGGGAGACCAGTGCACAAGACAAACAACCAAGACAAAGAATTACACCCATTGTAGTAAGGGGCACCACTAATTACTATAAAATAACCAAGGCGATGAGGGAGAAACTGAAAGGGACATATAAAATATTCTACATCAAGGAGGGACTCAAACTACAAGTATCAACCCTCGAAGACTTCAAACCAATGCAATCATACCTCAAACTGACAGGCCAGAAGTACCATACATTCACCCTCCCAAGGGACAGACCTTTGAAGGTAGTAATTAAAGGGCTCCTGCCAAACATGACTACTGACGAGATCAAGGAAGAGCTCCGAGAAATAGGATACACTCCGTCTGATGTCAGGCAATTTCAATCACGCACCCAAACAGAACTAGGCTCACAGGACAATGTTAAACTATTACCAATATTCATCTGTACCATGACAAGAACAGATGAAAACATGAAAATATTCCAAGAAAACTTCATAAATCACACTAGGGTAAAAATAGCACATTACATCCAATCACCTAACTATATACTACAATGCCATAGGTGCCAGAAGTTTGGGCATTCAAAGAACAATTGTTCTAACAATCCAAAATGCGTAAAATGCATGGCCCCGCACTTGACCTCAGAATGCACAAAAAAGGACAACACAACCCCAGCTAAATGTGTGAACTGTAGAGGAAACCAGAGACTAAGATCTGAAACCAAAACATCCACTCTAGTGACAAAAAAAGAAATTCCTCTACTACCAAACAAGACGACGCCAACATCACACACAAATCGTTCGTACAGAGATATCTTGGTAGACAAACGAGACGGACCACAGAAACAAAAAGAGAAAGAACAGGAACCAAACACCTCAATTGACTTTAAGGAAATACTTGCAATAATAAAGGAACTAAATATATGCGGATTTTTAAAGCACATCAGAACATACTTAACGAAAATAAACCAGACTCAAGACAAAATGTCAAAGCTCATGATTATCATCGAAGCGGCGAGTGAGTTCTACTTCGGTACTAACGACGAATAAACCTCTACCTATGGGAGCAAATACCCTCAGAATTCTGAGTTGGAATGCCAACGGCATTCTCCATCAAGTCCATGAGTTCGAGGAGATTTTACAAACCTATGGTATAGACTTGGCACTAATAGGGGAAACACATCTTAATGCAGACAAAAGATTCATCATAACAGGATACAACACTTACAGAACTGACAGGGCACATGGAAGTGGAGGAGGTACGGCTGTTGTCATAAGAAATTATCTACCGCACTACAGATCAATCATACAAGACACAGAAAATCTGGAGGCAACAGCAGTAACGCTAAGTACCAAAAGTGGCCATATCAACTTTGTGGCCGCATACAACCCGCCAACCAAAATGATTCTTAAAACAGACCTTGATACTGTGACGACAGGCGATCACTTCCTGATAGGGGGAGACCCCAACTGTAAGAACACACTTTGGAATAGCCGGTTGACGAATAGACAGGGACGTATACTGGAAGAACATGCATCGGACGCAGGATACAACGTATTGGCACCGGAATCTCCAACCTACTATCCCGCGAACTACCTACATAGGCCTGATGTTATGGACACAATAATGACAACTTTAAGATAACAAATGAAACCCTAACTGTATTGCAAGAATTGGACTCGGATCACAATCCTATCCTCTGCGAGTGGGATGTCGACACCGAACACAAGAATAACTGGCGCAAACCGAATATTAAGACTACGAACTGGATGAAATTTAACACTGAACTACAGGAAAACATTCCAAGAAACCTAGTAATTGAGACACAAGAAGACGTTGACGCTGCCATAGACGTCCTGACAATGACAATACAAGAGACTTACAGAGTAAACACAAAGACTTCCCAAAAACAACAGGACATAAGGTCCAACCAGCCCGACCTAAACTACCTAATTGTCCAAAAAAGGGAAGCAAGAAGAGATTGGCAGAGACTAAGGACACAACAGGAAAGAACAAGATATAACCGTCTTAAAGCGCAAGTAAGGAGGACAGTCAACGAATACAGAAGAGCTAAATGGAACACGTTCGTTTCGGAAACAGCGACTGACACACAAAAATCATGGACCATAACAAAGATACTGAACGGTACCGCAAAAAAAGTGGGCACACCTGTGATACATAGACAGCGAGGGATGGCCTACACGAGCATCGATAAGGCCAATGCAATATCGGAGACACTGGAACAGCAGTTTAGTCCCAACCCTGTGCAAGAAATAGAATTCAATAACGATGTAATTAGAAGAGTAAACACATACATGGAAAGACCGCTAACCGACCCACTAGACCCAATCACGGAAGAGGAACTCCTGGACAACATCAAAACCCTCCGACAAAATAAAGCCCCGGGGATAGACGGCATTACTAACGAAATGTTGAAGAACCTACCGCATATCGCAATAACCCTGCTAACACAAATAACGAACACGGCACTCAAATTACTCTATTTCCCAAAAGTCTGGAAAAAAGCAAAGATCATAAGCATACCTAAGCCTGGAAAAAATAGCATATTCCCGCAAAACCGAAGACCACTTAGCCTACTTAACACATCAGCCAAACTATTTGAATCAGTACTACTAAAAAGACTTAAGCAACACTCAGAATCGACCAACGTAATCCCCGACCTTTAGTTCGGGTTTAAAGAACACCACTCCACAATCCACCCTTTAATAAACTTCATCGAAGACGCCACAGATACCTTTAACAAAAGAGAATATATGATTGCTATATTCCTGGATGTCAATAAGGCATTTGATAAAGTGTAGCACTATGGCCTACTCCATAAAATGATTTAAAGGAACTTCCCACAGGGGGACATCAGACTCATAAGAAGCTACTTGGAGGGCAGAGAATCCAAGGTCTATATCGAGGGTTCACTGTCTGAAAAGATCCTTGTAAAATCAGGAGTGCCACAAGGGTTGGTCTTGGCACCCTATCTATTTAACCTATATGTAGCTGACATTCCGACACATCCGAAAATGACAGTCCGACTATTTGCTGATGACACACTAATCTACACCAGAGGAAAGAACCTATACTACGTAACACTGGCAATACAAAAGTACCTGATTCAACTAGAGACCTGGCTTGCGGAATGGAGAGTGACTGTCAACACCACAAAATCAACGGTCATGGTAGTGACTAGGATAAGGCAGCAACCCCCGGAAAACTTCACCCTCTTACAAGAGGATATTTCGTTTCAGACCAACTGCAAATATCTTGGCATAACAATTGATAGGAGACTAAACTGGACCAAACATATAGACCGAACCAAAAAGTCTGCAATTGCCTTATTTATACAACTGTACCCATTACTCAAAGGTCACCAACTCGAGCAGAAAACAAAACTAACAGTGTATAAGAGTGTAATACAGCCTGTTATTCTCTACGGCTGCGTAGGGTTGGGCTACGCAGCAGGGACACACATCATGAAACTTCAGACCATACAAAACAAAGTACTTAGAACAATAACAAGATACTGACATAAGGACGAGGGTTGATCACCTACACGAAATAACTAAGACCAAGACACTACAGGAAATATTCAAGGAACGACGAGAAAATTTCTACAAGCAAAGTGCGGAACATGGAAATCCACTAATACTAAAACTGGGCAACTACGACCCGCTTGACCGAAGATCTTACAAGAGCCCAAGGATGGAGTAGAGAGGCAAGACGAGCCGACAGATAAAAACAGTAATATATATATATATATATATAGAAAAATTCACCCACAAACTCACATTCAATTCCATCTCTCATAAAGTGTATCTTGTACTAATCAATCATGTATTATTTTCAGATGCTCAGTCACAGCGCATGCTGCCTGTAACTCGCAAAGAAATACAGCCCTGTCATAGGCGGCCTTGCTTGACGCTTCTGTCAAGTGGGAACGTCCTGAGTCTGGCTACAAAACAATTCAAACCGTCTACTTTGTACAACAATTCTTGGTACCAAGTCATATGTATTTAAAGCTCATGCAACGAGGATAAGGGTCTGTGAAAACAACCTGTAACTCGCATATCAAATCAGCCAAAGCTTCCCCTTCTTGTCAATGTAATTGTTGGCAAGTGTGGTGGTGTCGGCAACAGGGGAAACCGATTAACTTAAACGGACACTATATCATGTTTTTTAAAAATCCCAGGGATAAAACTCAGGTTCATCCATTTGCATGTCAAGTCTGTACTGAATACTCACATGGTTTACAAGTGTGCTTACAACACTTTAAAAGGGAGGGTGTGATTGGAAAATGCGCAGAAGACAAGGCCAAGTGCTCTCAAGAAGGTGTTGAACATGGTGGTAAAACGAGTGGAGTGCTGTTAGAAGAAGGGACAACTACTCGTTCAGAAAGGAGGAGCGTTTCTGCCCATACTTTTAGCCCCATTAAATATTATATTTGTGTTCCCGTAAACATTTCACTGTTACTAGCAACACCACCATCAAATGGCGTCGGCCACAAATCCCTAGGTCTCCGAGCTGGACAAAGAAATGGAAATTATCCTTGCTTCAAAACTTGATGACAAGGTTAAATTGACTTTATAAAAACAAGTGATACATCGCTATCTGCACTTTAGTCAGCACACTCTACAGCCTGTAAATAGCACCACAATCACACCTGAAATGTCTGTTCTTCCCATCCCTGATGTACTCAATACTGTGCCTGTACAATCACGTAAATAAGGCGAACTTTTACTAGAACATATTATTTACTGAGGTGGTATCGTTTTAAACACGAAATTTTTGGCACCCATTAAAGATCTGACTCTCGTACCCTGAACACTCACACCGTCGCAATGCCTTTAGAATAAAAATAAACTGAAAAGGGTATACGAAAAGATGTGGTGGCCTTTCCGAGTTAAATTGACCGTTTAGCCAACATCTATTACGACTCATCTCATCCGGCAGGGTTTGCAGTAGTGGCGTCGCTCATTAAGGCATCCAAAAAAATCCAACAAGTGTACGAAAAGAGCTTCGTTCGTAGGACGCTTATACGCTACACAGACCTGTGATAAAAAAGTTTCCACGCAAGAAGTCCGTGGTGTTAAACATTTATGATCTCTGGCAGCCGATATAAACCATATGCTAAGTCTCGGCAAATACAACGAGGGTGCCGTGTACTTTCTCACCGTCATCGTTGTGTTTTGCAACATTTCCTGGGCAAAGAGGCTTCACTCAAAGGCGGGGGGCGTCATGAACCACACCTTTCAGGACATTTTCAAATCAAGTGGTTGTAAACCTCTAAGTCTTTAGATGGAAAAGGGAGCAGAGTTCAAGTCACGTATAGTTCGTAAATTTCCCAATAAAGAAGGCATGCATTACTACACCACCTATAATCCATACGTGAAGGCAAGCATCATAGAATGATTCAATATAACTCTGAAAGGGCGCATGCGCCGCTAATTTTCCAAAATAACATGTATTGCTATGTGGATGTCTTCCAAGATCTCGTCGATGCCTACAACGGCGCATTACATTCCACTACCAAGATGGCACCTGCAGATGTTTAAAAAAACAATAGTCTTCAAGTCAGAGATAATTTGTGTGACAGGCTGCGCCCAAACTCAAATAGGAAGCCAAAACTCAAAGTCGGTGACACGGCGTGTATTAGAAAATCCAAAATGCTTTTTGAAAATAAATACTAGAGCAATTGGAGTGAATACATTTTCAAATTCAGCAGTGTTGTGTTGTGACATCGATTCATCTACAGGTTGACCGATCTTGAAGGTGTCAAGGGGAAGGGGACGTTTTACGAACCCGAATTGCAACACGAACAGTACATTAAAAACGATTCTTTTAAAGCTCATTGGAACCAAAATGTTATTCAATAGAACCACTGCTAGCCGGCTTGAACTAGTAATTTAATTTTCTTTCAGTTCTCTTATAGTTTTGCTTGTAAATTATGTTTATCTTTATTTGTTTATTTTAAAGTAAATATAAACATTTTTGTTGCACTCAATTCAAAAATGCCTTCACGTAGCTACTGTCAGCGTGCTTACATTTGTTTCTTAAATTTAGTTACTTTTAAAGCTAGTTTATAGTTGTTTTGTGCAATTTAACTTGTTTAATTTTGTTTCTTTCATAATAAATTGAAAGCACTTATTTTTGCCTTCATTGACATCAGTTAAGATAACTACTTGTATTTGGGTCTTAGATTAAGATATGCATTTAGTCATTTTATGCTGTCATTTGTGAAATAGGATTATTTAAATTTGTTTCTTGGAACTAAATAAACAACATAATATTATTTACTATAGAGCTCTTCTTTCTTTTTATTTAATTTTTATTTCTTAGTTAGTAAATCAATACAAATTAAAAACTTTAAGGTTTGTATGTGCATTCGAGTATTGTGGAGTTTTCCTTTTTCCTGGGTAATATAAACGATAGGAATACCAAAATGTCAATATTTAGAATTATTTATTCGCTTGTACCACAAACTGATTCTTGATGTTTAAACCCTTTATGGTATTCATGTTTGGAAGCCATCTATTGCTGGTTAATAAACAACAGCACTTAAAATAATGGGGCTCTTAGTACAATGTTTAGTTACAAAAACTTTATTAGGAGAGCACCAAATTTGGTATACATCAAGTCAACACCCATTTTCAACGTTTAGTAAGCGGAACCACTTGAAACCCATCCCCTCCCCAGCAAAATGGTGTTCAAATTTAATAAAATGGCTGCCATAAAATATAAAATAATTCAATTATTTCAAAATATGAAATCCAGGTGTATAATTATAATTATATATAATATAATTATAATAATATCTAATATTATATTATATTTATAGGCATGGTAAATTAAAAAAAGGCATAAAAGGTTGTTAGAAGTCCATAGGACATGATATTCTACACGTCGACCAGAATGGCCGCTGTGTAGTTATTGTAATGGGATAGATTTTTTCATTTCCTGCTTAAGTGTTTTACGAAAATTGTTAAATATATTTTTATAAATTTGAAGTTGTATGACGGTAAGAGTTAGCTGCTAAATTGGGGGTGTAGAAAATAAAATGTAGGAGATTTTTAAAGAAACGTTACAAAAATGTTTAAATTACTTTTTTTTATTGAAACAGCATTACTACACAGATACAAACTGACAATCATAAGGTACAATATTTGAAAAAGAATTGACAAATATTTGTCGATATGCATTTCATCTACATTCAATAACCATTTTTTTCCACATCATCTATGACCGTATCATCTATCATCCGGAGCATCTTCTTCAGTGTATTTTAAGCTAAAAACAACGTCACTATCATTTGTGAAATCAATGACATTAGTTCTATTTAAACTGAATACATTGAACCCACCTGGTCATGTTGGTGCAATTCTTGCAATTGACACACAGGAGAGGCACACCTTCTATCAGGGAGCGCCTTTTGTTTCAATTTGAAGTTGAAGAGCATTCAGCGTTGTATATGCACCTTACAAAATCATGATAGTCCTGCCATATTATGGGAAGAGAAGCCCATCTCACTAGCCAGTTTGAACCATCTTTTGTAGCATTAGCTGCAAGTCCAAGATTCCTAAGTGAATAAACCATAGCCTTACTTACCCCATTACTCGGACGCCGACTGCTGTTGACCCAGCTACGGACTATATACTCCTCGCCACAACTAACACGCCCGACCGTGACAACAAGCTACGAGATACTGAGCCGGCGCATGTACACAATACAATATATCCCAGGCCAAAGAACTTAGGAAGAAAGAAGTGACTCTTCGACCAGTGTTCAATTAATTCTCAATTATTCTAGAATAGTGTGGAAGTTTATGTTGCGTGTGGATCCCTCCCCCGTTTACTTTCTTTGGTGTGCCTCCATTCCCCTTGTGATTACATCATTCTATGTTAAGTGAGCTGTGCCAAATCATATCTAAGACTGGTTGTGCAATTTGAAGAGCACTCTTATACTGGCTTTGGCAATAGCAGGGCGAAGCTAAGGCTTCAGAGATTAGGAATTAGAATTTAAGCAAAATTCTCTTTCGACAAATAATTATTAATTTAATTTTTATTTCTTTTAAATTTCTTTTGGTTAAATATTATTTTATTGTTTATTTTATAAAACCAAAATTCTAATACTCTGGTCGGAAATGACTAAGCTGAGACTTCAGATAATTTTCATTATATATGAATATCTAAGTTCTTTTTTGCACACTAAATATTTATCTAACTTTTCTAGAAGAATATAAACAACATTTCCTTGGTCAAATGTTACGTTTTGGAACTTTTATTTTGACATATATTTTGTCTTATTGTTGAAACTTGGGTTCAATGTTATGAGATAATAGTTATGGAGTTAAACGCTGATAGCGCAAGCGAAATAATAATTGAAAACTTTATATGAACTTAGTTTATTGAACGCTAGTTAGACAATAGCGTAGGTGATTATGTTGTTAATAGGAAGTATTTTTGGACTTATTTTATTGAACGCTAATAGCGCTAGTGAGGAGATTATTGGAA
Source organism: Timema douglasi (assembly GCA_901482245.1). NCBI lineage: Eukaryota > Metazoa > Arthropoda > Insecta > Phasmatodea > Timematidae > Timema > Timema douglasi. The sequence goes on along the minus strand of CABEEJ010002271.1, from coordinate 21,747 downwards.
ATCACCACATTTATTTTGAATATAAAAAAGTAGTATTTAGACAATGATCACTAAATGTGTACTAATCAACGTTAAGATCAATAATAAATAATTTTGATATTATTTATGTTTAGGGTAAGCCGATGCAAGGCATACTATTTATATCGACATTTAATCGTGTTTGAGGGCTGTAAACAATAATTAAATCAATTTATATTTCATGTAGAAAAAAGAGAATTTCAGAGAGATTTATTATTTAAAAAAATGTATTGTTCTTTCTTGATATATAATTACGTATTTAACTTACGATATTGTTAAATTAAATTTAATGGGGGTAATAATTATAATAATTTGAGCAATCTTCAAATTAAACTTTAAAACTTTGCTATAGGGATCATGACCTATTTTGAATGTTTTGGGATTTTTCCCTGTCATTGATTGTTTATATTATATTGAAATATTAAATAAATGGTTCATTTTCAATGACTTCACCTTTTAGGCAATATCTCTTTCACTTACATATCATTCGGTTTAATACTACCCAACTTTTAAGGTTTTTTGTTAGGTTGATTGTTAGGAGAACATTTTTTTTTTGTTATTGAGGGTGACCGTGTGGTAGGTTCCGCAATCGGATCAGATTGCGTGTTCTGGGTATAGTTTAAATACCCAGATTGGTTTTAGTATTCATGAATCCCAACACGCACTCTTATCCGCCTTTTGTTGCATATCTTATTTAGTTTTGTATTTGAACCCTACTAATTAGGTTTTTGGGTTAGGAATAGGGTTCACTTTCATTCTTCCCCAATTATCTAGACAAGGAATTTTCGCTTGTTGGTCCATGCACTTATCCCAATTAAGGATGCCCTGATAAAAAGCTCTCAAAGAATGCTACTGGAGTGCTTCTGATATTAGATAGAGTCTGCCAAACAATTTGTCTTTTGAAGCTGAAAGAATATGTATTGACTTATCCATAGTCATTCCTAATTATTTTTTATGGTACATGCAGAATACAAAGTGTTCTATCTAATGGCACATCCAGTTGCAGTTCTGTAAGTGAAGTTAATATGGCAGCTAAGGTAGAAGTAGCCTATCGTAGCACTTCCATGTGTTCCAAGCACTGAGTTTCCCATGGAATTCAAATGTTGAAACAATGTCACACCCTGTGAACGCATGGAAGCCCCTCAGAGTGACAGATTTCTCTGAACCAAGCTCCAGAGTGCAGGTGTGAGCTGGCCAAATTTAATTGAAACCCACAGTTATTCAGTACCCAAAGTCCTCAAATCAAAATAGAAAGATATGGCAAGGACCAAAACATCGGTATCAATGGTTATAATGAGAATAGTTTTAGCCCCGTAGATGACTGCATCTCATGTGTGCACTGTAATCCATCCATCTGCCTCCTATAAATAAGTGCAAGTAAGTCAAACAAGAGATTTTGAAGCATTTTCATAACTGACATATTTATCTGCTATGTTAGTGATGACCTTGGCAGTTCTCACATTCTTAAATACATGCGTTCCTAGGAGAGAAAAAGATCTTTCTTGTTGTAGTTATTTCTAAGGAGTTCACACCAATTTTGAGAAATAGGTGAGTATGGTAGAACTTGACGTCAATTTCCCTTGCCTCTAACATCACGAAGGATATTCTTTAAGCTTTCTGGACTGTACATATCCCAAACCATGTCAAACCTTTCAGCAGATACACTCTGAATACATCCCACAATGTCTGAATGGAGTTCCTGAAAGCATTATTCTCCAAAGTTAGGTGAAATGCGTGGCGGCTGAATTGAGTTAATGAGGGAAGCTTCATCATACACAATGGCATCTTATGTAGCTGAAAATCTGCGATCATTTTCATTCATAGTTTCTTCAAGATGATTAAGTAAAGTTGCCTTTCCAATTGAAGGTGGAAGGTGACTAGTAGAAGACAGACTTGTAGGATAGGGACTGTTTTCATTCTTGAAAAAAAATTCTATATTAAGTTTTTGATTCATAATGACAGTAATACGTCTCTGAAAGAGGTGTATGCCATCCTGTAGATTCTGGATCGTTATTTCACCAGTACTCTTATCTGATGTCTGCCTAAAAATACTAATTTTATGTGCCTTCAAGGTGCGAAGATGCTTACAATGTATCCTTGAACAAGTCTTTCAAAAACAAACTATTGGTACAGCCCAAAGCCTTTTCACTCAGATTTTCTCAGCATGTTCACGGATTAAGCATCAGAATAATGCTACTAGCCAGTGATATAAGGTCACCTGAGGTTTCCTCAAAGGAATTACTGACACTTATGAAACTTGTCTTCAATATATAAACGTCCTCTATGAACTTTTTTGTAAATAAAAGTATTGTTCATGACGCAATATTTTGTTCTCAGAACGTGGTTTTTTTTTATGTCTTGTGAATTAATTGGCCAATCTTTGTATTTCAGGGCCTGACACAGCACACCTCCACGATGCAGCTTTATCCTGAAGAGTGCTGACAGAACCAACGTCATATTTAACATTCTTGTGGTGTTGCTCATGTGCCTGGTCTACTGCAATGACAGAAATCCGATTGGACGACTTCCATATGATAAAATTTCCTGCCTAAGCTTGTAATGAACTGATGATTAATGTAATGGAAGCCCCTCCAAGACCTTTACTTGAACGGTCAACCATCTCGCATAGCTAAAATGGTCTAGCAGGGGAAAAACACAGCAACATATACTTGATACACTCCTTAAATAGGTATTATTTCCCTTCACGTATAGAATGAACAAAACTCAGAAGAAGGATCTCTAAGTTCAAAACAAGAAGCCAAATATGGAATGTTGGACACTGTTCAGAATGCCTTTTCACCCACAGTTCCATTGTTACTTCTGAATCCTCAGAATCATACACTCCTTTCAGAAGAATGAACAGAGTGGTAGCTGTGACTTGGTGAAACTCTGGCTTTCATAACGTGCGTCACTTTCAGAACAGTGTCAGCCATTGTCTCTGTTGAAGTTCCTGATTTAGCCACAAGAACATACCACCCAGAGCTGTCAAGAAGCTTCTCCAAAACTCTAAAATACCCTGGCTCAAAATGGAAGGGTGCAATTAAGGCAACCAATTTGTCCTCTAGATAAACGTCTGGCCAGTTCCACCGAATCATTTTACACAGGTAAAGAGTGGTTGATCAACAGTTATCAACGGAGTCTGTCCTGGGTTCAAGATTGACGTATTGCGGCGAATGACCACCATGCAATGATGGATCATTGATATTGATAATGGTTACTTGTAAACCAGAGGTAAACAGTGCCTGTATTCCTGGAACCACCTAAGTTTTAACACGTGAAGCACTAAATTCAGCCCAAAACATATCCAATTCCTGTCATTGATGTCCTTCTCCTTAGTATGGTGCATAAAGATATTATACAACCAATCTATCTCTTTTACAAATTCAAGACTAATAGACAAAGATGGAATAAGGGTTTCTATATGTTCTTGGTGACATTTTGGCCGAATTGGTGTTTGTAACAACTGGTTTAGCTGATAGTCTCACTACCCAGTGTGCAGCCATATAGAAGAAGGCTGGTCACCGTAAGTAAACCAGGGACACAAAAGCCTCCTGGCAGCCAACCTTAAATAATCAAGTAAAAGAACAGGAAACTTAAGAAATTTCCCTCCTAAAACTTCTTATGAATTTAAAAAATACTGCAGCATCAGCATCTGACACATCTTCAGAATAAACATCCTGGAAAACTTTGGCATGATCTTCCTAACTTCTGTTCTCGTAAATTAAATTTAATAGTAGCTTATTTGGTCAGCATGTTGGATATTTCGTCCTATGGATTTCCGACAACGTTTTCGAGCATTAAAAAAATCCAGCATAGCTAAAAACATATAATTAGACACCTATCTTTCATATTTTGAAATAATTAAAGTGATTTAAATTATATGGTAGCCATTTTAGGAAATGTGACCACCATTTTGTTGGGGGGATATTTTTCAAGTGGCTCCCCTTCTTAAACGTTGACAATGAGTTTGGACATGATGTATGTAAAATTTGTTACTTCTCATGAAATACAGTTTTGTTTAAAATTTTTGCTTTAATAGTAAACTTTTAGAGCTGTGGTTCATTCCATGGGGAGACTGAAGAGCAATAACTTGTGACCCGCCCTCTATAAACAGCGGTGGGGTTCGAGTCCGAAGGTGTGTGGTGATAGTAGTGACATCATACCCTACACAGACTCGTGTGCGCTAAGCTATTGGCGTTATTCCGAGGTTTGGACTGAGAGAGAACTCAAGAAATTTTCTTTCTGCACATTTATTCAAAGATTAACATGAGCCCGAGGTTGGTCCCGGGTATACAATTAAACGTTGAACTGAGCTGAGACCTCATCTACGCACCCGCGTGAACGTACAATGCAAAACATCAATCAATCAGCGACCCGTGTATACCCATTCACACCCGGGGTCAAGAACATTCCCTCCATACGATAATAAGTTCACACATCCGAGAGTTAACGACTCGCGAACCAGCTACGCGTGCATTCGTGCTCATGTGATGTTAGTTACCCTGACAAGGGATGACCCAACGTTCACTAACCGAGTACAAAACCAGTGTGTCTCAACGAGCCTAGAAACTAGAGTCTCAGGGCTCGTCGAGACCGTGCGCAGCCAACCGTGCAGGAGAAATAAACGAGCGGAGCTGCGTACGCACACCAAAAGAAGAGAGACGAGTAATCTCAGCTCAGTAGGCCTATTCTATGACTATATAATTAATATGAAAATGGGAACACATATATTAATTTGAATTGTGTTTTGATGAAAGTAAAATGCGTTATCTAGAATTAACTATATTAATGATATTAACAAACAAACATGAATAGATAGCAAAAGCTCAGACATTACTACACAGTCATTCGATCCTAGTGCCTGTACGCAGCAGAATGCCTCGCGATGACTAGGAAAGGTCTTACCGAGAAACTAGAAGCCAAAGAAAGAAAGATCCTGAGGAAAATCTTGGGCCCAGTCAAAGAATACGGTGAATACCGAAGACGGCACAACCACGAACTATACACCCATGTGGAAAAGATAACGGACACGATTCGGAAAAGTAGGATTGTCTTCTATTGTCATATGATTCTAATGAGCACTGAAACATTGATAAACTAGATCTTTTCCTACTTTCTAATTAAGAAAATCAGGGGGGCCAAGTTCACTAAGGTGGGAAAATATCTGCAAGAAGTGGGGATCACAATTGAAGACATCCAAGAACGTTACCCTCTTAAGATGAAACTTGGAGCATACCAGGGTTTCCAGGAAAAGCCTAAATGAAAAAAGGCAAGACGTGCACCAATATCGAATGCGCGAATACTGGTCAAAAGTTAAAGCCCAAGGAAAAACCATTGAAATAACGTGGTCCATAGCTGGCCGCAACGAGAAGAAGAAGATAACAAAAAAGTTATAACACCTGTGATAACTGCTATAACCAATATAGTAAATTTATTGTATCACCACACGTAAATATTATATTTATAATTTTAGACAGATAAACATTATTTTTAACAAAAATATACATGAAAAAAAATCCACTATAGTACACTTAGTAACCCTATACAAATTTTCTAACAATAATATTATAATAATATTGTGAGAGATAAAATCATAGCTGTTATTCGTAAATATATATTTTTAGGTTCTTAAATTAATCCTTGAATAAACCAAAACTTAGCTTCCTCCATATTAAATTTATTGCAATAATGTACATGGATGATATACATCATCAAATAAAAAAAAGTTTGAACACATTTAAATTATTATAAATATGTTTTTCAGGGCTTTGAAGGTGTACAGAAATATTCACAGGTTATTAAATATGACCTTTTATTTTTCAACCCATGAATGGAATTTTACTAAAACACATTCTATTGAATTATATAATCGTCTTAAATCAAAAGATCAAGAATTGTTCTTTTTGACATGAAAGTAATAACCTGGGGTTTTTTTTTCTAAAACTTTAATTTGGAGCAAGGCATCATCTACTCAAAGAGGCAGATGAAATAATACCTGAAGCAAAAAAGTCTGAAAATGTAAGTAATGATACATAACTTCTCTAACCTATTTTCAATTAGTAAAAATAAAAATAAATGTATTTTTATGAATCATAAAAAATTATTCCATGTAACCCATTCTAAACTCAATCTTCCAAGCCAATTAAAAAAAACTACAATCGTATATTATTAATAATGAATAAGCTACCCCTAAATTAATTAATACTATAAAAATATGCATTATTTCTTACAATGTAAAATAGTCGCACGAGACCCATTTTAAACCAAATCGTTTGTGCATTTACCAAACAATTCAAGTTTTACAAAAGTCATTAATAAGTAAGCTACTCTAAAATGAGTTTTTTTTAGAAAAACTAATATTTTTAATTATTTATAATGTAAAAGCTTTACAGATACTCATTATCAACAAAATCTCCAAAGATTTTTTTTAAATAGTCAATTAAAAAAGCAGTCAATTGTAATCTACCGTTAAACAAAATGTTCGCCAAATAACAAACATAATACTTTATTAGGCATGTCAAAAACTTACCAGATATTCATTTAAAATAAGGGTCGTTAAATCTAATTTAATAATATTTGAGATTTTCGAAAATTACTCATCAGTAAATTACCCTCCGAAAAATGTTAATCCAAAAACCAGGCATAAGCCTCCCTTTAGTGCTATTTGGGAGATTAATCATTAATTACATTTTCAAAAAGCTTGGACCTAAAAGGAAAGTCACTCATCAGTAATCTACCTTTGATTTAAGGGATAAGGTCAAGATATAAAAAATTAAAACATCTATAGGTCAGGTTTGAACAAAATACACCATACAGTTTCTGATCTGTGTCCGTGGTCAGACACACGGATAGCTGAATTCTAGGACGGACATAATTTTGTAAAATTACTATTTTTTAGTTCAGACACACAAAAACGTAAAGATCTATCATAATCAATAAGTCAAGAATTTTCATGAATAAATATTGATATGAGAAAGTAATAATTTATTTGACATAATCATTTAAATAAAGATCATTTTATTATCGTTCATACTTGTTGTGAGAAGGAGCTTAATGTTTAAATAAATCCACAACCTAGCTACCACGTTCAAAACAAATGACATTATTTTTAAAATTCACCTTTTATTTTATACCTTTGACAGATTTTATTTATATCATCAGACCGTAAAAAGACTTTTGCTAGGAGAAGTAATCTGGATTTCTTCGATATTCCTTCTTTGATAGATGAATAATCCTATGAATAATCTACAAACCTAAATGGAGTTCTTAAAAGGAAAAAACATGCAATGTAGTCATAAGTAGGCGTCAATCAAAATAGTAACACTACTGTATAGCCTATTATTAAAATGAGTTTGTGGCCACATGGTCCAAGGCACTTCACTTACAGTTGACTAGAGTGCCAATGACGGGGAGATCAAGGATCAAATCTAGGTTAGGTGTACTGAAGGTGTTTTTTTCGAAATGTTCTTCCATTTTCCCTCTATGCAAATTTGGGTAAATTCAGCTAAGTATAGCTCTCCTATTCCCTAAAACTATCAGCGTAGTTAGTACATAAGCGAACTGATGGTAAAACGTGGTGCTATAAAACAAAAAATCAAACATGAGTCATCGAGTGATTTTGCAGATCCTATATTGAACTAGCATTGTATTTCTGCTTCTATTATTTAATCTATGTAAGAGTTTAAGCAAATAATTATTTTAATTACTTTTGAAAAAATGATCGTAAATTAATAAGGATCAGGTTTGCGACATTGCCTTACATTTCGAAATTAGATCATTTCAAGTTTAGAATGTGTGAGACATGGCGAGTATTTTCATAAACTGAATTTTCTTATACTTAAGATAAATTTAGATTTCATCTCTGGGGATGTCAATACTTAATTACAAGATGCTACAACACACTATAAATTTAACCACACTTTTAAGAGGAAGTAACGAAGATTAATATGAGTATGATAACAATATAAATTTTACACTCATCTTACCCTGAGAAGCCGAATTAAATATTGTTTTGGACAAGAAATAAATCCAGGTTACTTTGGAAGTCAAGCCATGTCAGATTACCATTCGGCTGAGAGTATTATATTATATCATGTTGGGGAAGCCACCTCAGTCGGAGAGAAATTATCAATTCGCTGTCAGGCCACACGGATTAAAATACGATGGTCTGTCTCGTTTTTTGAAACTAATCCACTATTCCGTTTAGGCTTATACTCCTTTTTAGATTCAACCTAAAGCCACCCTTTTGCCATGTCAATAAAAACAAGTGGAAAGAAAACTACGATAATTATCTCAATTTAAAGATCAAAGCTCACTGCTACCTCTCAAGACTTTCTTTTGTGAGCATATAATATATGGTACTGAGCTCCGCACGGATTTTCTTACGCTATTGTTTAAAAATGTAGATATTTACTCAAAACTCAGAACATATGTGAAACGCAATAAAATACACTAGCAAACCCAAGCATAAATTCCGCCGTATTGGCGTAAAACAGTTTTTACTCCCGACTTTATATTTACAATTTTATCTTTAAAGAATTAAATTCCTCATTTGTATATAGTTGGACCAATAAAAGGATTGATATTGGGTCCACAAGGGTCACCACCTCTTATTAAAATTTTGAATTCCGGTAAAAAGGTTGACAATTCGTAAGGTGTTATACATCTTCAGGTCATCACATTGCTATTGAATTCATTTATATATTTTGTCCAATAGAATATAAAAATATTCAATATGGAGTCTAAAATGATAGAAATAAGTCATCGCTGTCCAAACATTTCCTCTAAGAAGTTAAAGAAAAAAGAACATACTTTTTGAGAGATCTACAAATATTTAATTACTCTATGGCATCAGAAAATTATTACCTTAAAACATAAGTATTATCTTTGTGAAACCAAAGCTGCCAAATTGTTTTAAGATATTTGCCAATATCTCAGTAACTATCAGTTTAAAAAAAATTATTAAAGTAAAAGATTTTATTTATTAATAGTGCTACAATTTGCAGTGATATGTTATTTAGTATAGAAAATAGTTGCGGAAATATGGAAATTTCCACTTCTGTAACGTAACTAAAAGTAGTTTTAATGGTAAAACGAAAATAGCCATTTTATTTATAATATTAAACAACACCTATATACGAATTTTATTCAAAATCGTCTGAACTGATTTTGAGAAAATAGTTCTTTTCTCTTTCCGCCCTTTAGTAAGCTACTCTTAAGGCTGCATAAAGGTGATACTGTCTGGCTGTGAAAAGAGCAAAAATAACACCTACTTTGGTACATTTTTCCGGGATTATGAAATATCACAGGAGTACGTGGTATTTTTTATTTTGTAGTTCATATATATTTCTATGTTTCTATAGAAAGATATTATAAACAATCCTATTGATTAATTTATTAAATTGATGCAAAGTTTTGCATTTCTACGTTGGGAGTGGGGTCAAAAATTTTTCTATATAAACAATGAATTTTAGCTCAATTAAAGGTACGTTTTTTTTGTTTTGTTTTTCAAATTAAAATACTACATAGAACTTACGTAATTTTGTGCCAAAGTTTGTTTAAATTAGTTCAGCGATGTCCTGCAAGGAACTCTGCAATCGCTTACGTAGCCTGCCTACCCCCTCCACAAAACCAAACCCTCAGATATTTGACATTCTCNCCCAAAAAAAAACAAAACCTTTTACGCTCTGTCTTGGGTCATTAACCAGACATATGCTTGCCAACACATCTTGGAAGTTTTGAGCATGCCATTTCAAATACATTGAAGAACAAATATATTTTGGTTTGGTTGTGTCTCGTAGAGTAGTTAACTTTTCTAGGTTTTATCAAATAATGTTTATCTTAGTATTTTTATCTAAACTGTCAAATATTTTAAAAGTAGATAGCGCTTTCGTAGCTTTTGGTCATTTTTTAATGTTTTATCAGTATTGTTTGTGTTTTCGGGATTGAACACGTACTCTACATCACACAATTAGGAGCGTTGAGCTATTATGTGTTTGGACGCTGTCGGTAGGCCCGTCCATCATCTTCTATGATGCAATTCTACCTGCCATGAGGAAAGCGAAGTTTATGACTTTCCAATCATGAGTTAAAAAAATAAATGTACAGTCCCGAATGAATCACCCTACATTATGTGTGGCTGTCTATAGAAGAAACACCTTACTAGAATAGCATCTGACAGTTATAAATGTTACTTAAATTATTATCATGTGTCCATATGTCATGTTATATAAAGCTGTAACTTTTGATAGATATTATCTATAATTATCAACTTACACTAATAATACAATAATTATATTATATGTTACTGAACATTTCAAAGTTTACCACAAAAATATGTTTGTATTTTTTTAAAAGTTCCTTCCTAGTGTTCTTACTGTACCCAAAACGTTGTGTACAGACTACATAAACATTTTACCACAGTGCGTGCACCACACGTAAGTTAAAAATAATATAATAGAATACGGGTTATTTCTTTATTTCAGAATAAGGTTCCTGCCAATGACTACAAAATACCAAAAATTAAAATTTACCTATATAATATATTACGGTTTGTTCATAAGAGTCATATAAAGAAACACTGTGAATCCGAACAATGTACTACGCCAAATTTAAGGAATGTTTATAGAACCAAAGTATAGTTTTCATTCAAATATAACTAAAAACCAACAACTATACGTGGAAATCGAGCCGGGGAGTTAGCGCCAATACTCTAATATCCATGAACTATACAGGTTTCGTCACCTACTTTAGAGCTGTCAGAAAAAAACACCGATGACTTGGAGTCAAGCATTTGTTTGGCACCTTTTACACTTTCCTTTGTATATTATTGGATATTTTCGCAATACACACATTGTTAAGAATACAGTCGTTCACTTAGTATTAATCTAAATATAAAAGAAAAATGACACCTCACTTTAATCGAGTCCCTACTTTTGGCTAAACTTATGGTTTTTTAATACATTAAATTAGTACCAATCGATTGACCGCAAACCAAACTAAACTATAATATCAATATGTTGTGTAATAAATAATTTTAACGTGTTGTCAACTTTTTACAACTGGCCAACACATATTGGGATAAATCATGTAAGTCGTTTTTCCTCCACATCTTACTGCTCATTTAAAGGTGACCTGGTGGTCTAGGGGTAAGGTGTCAGACTTCTGTGCTGGCAGCCGGGGTTCAATCCTCGGTCCCAGCACAGATTTATCTGATTACCAAACCCTTCCTTCACCTCTGACAAGACATCTTGTGAATGTGGGGAATGCCAGGCCTCCACCGTGGTTCGGGTTCCACGTTAAACTGTAGGTCCTTCATTCCATCTCGCAATCACCCTACCATTACACATTAGCGTAAGCGCCGAAAGGGTAGTAAGACGCGGTGCTAATAATAATAATAATAGTAATAATAATACTGCTCATTTGGGTTATAGGCACTAACTTACACTAATGGGATAGTGTTGAGAAAGCTAGCATTGATCCAAAATATTTCTTGGATTTGCATAGAGGAAGAGAGAGAAATCACTCATAAAAACCTATTTTTAGTACACACATCTGTGGTTTGAACCTCATCATCTCCACGTCACTTGCAATCCTGACTAGATGAGTTTGATATTCTGTCCGCGAGCCAACCAGCATGGAACTGTGACGCTTCATTTTTACATAAAAAATTAAAACTAAATGCAAAATAAATGTATAAAATTTAAATACGAAAGTGATATTACATCAACTTGGGTTTATCATGTGTATATGTTAATTATTCGGAACGGATATTGAAACATACCTCTTTTTATTGCCATTAAGCTATGTCATTGCAAGTATGGGCTACAAACAACTTTAACTACAGTCCAGTTTCAATAGAAAGGGCCCACCTTAGCTGACAACTAGAATCTATACTAGATATATCTACTTCCCCTGTGTTGATAGGCTAGGCCGTATGATCTATAGCTGTCACTATGGATATATCTTCAATAACTATAAAATAACGCTAAAAATATAATAAAATGGCAGAAAAGTGTATTTTCTAACGAGAAGGCCCTTTATATGACAGTTGGACTGTAGATGGATCATCATAAGAAGAGTCTTTTAAAAGATATAAAATATAGGAGGGACAACATTATATAAAATACATTTCCTTTTCTTTCATCAGCTGTTGAAATTAAGACTATGTAAAGTGACAACTGCAGAACACTTTAGGCGGCAGTTGACACAATATGGTTCTTCCTTTGACAATCTGACTATATCTAGCAGTCAACAGAGATATGTGAGGCCTACTCATCCTCTTCTAGAAGAAAAGTAGATTGTCTAGTTCCCAAGTCAAAGGGCAGTACAGTTAGATTTGGGTAGGAAGAACCGTAAAAGTTAGTAACTAAAGATACTGAATCAATTTTAATATATTCATTCACCAAGTCATGCTATCTTCAACTGTCACCTTTAATATATGTTATCAAAATCTATAGAACGACTCAAATAATATAGTAAAATGTTATCAATGTTGGCCGTAAGGAAATATGTTTGAATTTTCTAAGCTCTTTTTCTAACCAAAATCAGGGTATACTTACTCTCCAAAACATCAAAAAAGATTGGACTGGAAAGATGGGAGTAGAAATATGAAAGCCTGAAACAAAGGTTCACGAACGTTTGTCTTCTGCATCCTAAATGTTTTGAAGAATGTTTAGGAATGCTTTCATTTATTTTATTCAACACTAATAGGTGGGCAATCCAGAAAAGGCTTCAATCTAGTCTTGTCCTGTTTGCCAGTGACGAAGATTTGGGGATTTGAATCACGGCAGTTTATATGTAGATGCTTTATTCTTAAACAACCTTTCACTGTTTATCACGTAAATGCGTGTGAACTCCATATTAATAAATTATACCTTCCTTACCCCGACCTCCTTAGAAAATATATCCAGATAGTTTTGACGGATAAAATGTTGTATGTCACGTAAAATAGCATGGAAAAGTGACCGAGTGGTTAAAGAACTAAGCCCTAAAAGAAAATCTTCTATGGAATCTAATTAGCCCTATTAAAAAAAAATCAAATATGAGCAGGCAAGTTCTGCACAACAAAATATAGTGTTGTCGATTTTTTTTAGGACATGGATATTGTGATTTCTTTGGTAGATCATAGTATTTATGTTAAAAATTTAAATAAAATTTAAAATAATATAATGCAATTTAAAATTCAAAAGAGTCAAATCTTTTTCTTGTAGCTACAATTTTGATATATTAGCTACTAAAACTTTTTAAGGAAACAAAGTTGTGTAAAAATTATTTAAAAAATTGGATGGGATTGTCAAAGCTAGAAATATAAAATTGATACTATTTTATTAATGTGAAGCAACTGCTGTCCCATGCTAGTAATTTAAAATGGATTGTGAAAAGGTTACTCTAGGAGAGGTGAGTTAGGCTAGGCTCAGGCCGCCCCCATCAGTTCTTGACACTTTCAAGAAACCAGAGATTAACCGGCTGACAGCATTCTAACAGCACTGTCCACTTAACCCCTTCACCTTTGTACTTTTTTTCAAAGCAATGTTTCTAAATAACCATACCTACTCACTGGCGAAACTAGCGACACTTGTTGGTGAGATTAGCAATCATGACTCACCCCAACCCTCACTCTCCTCCCCCAAAACTGAAAAGGAGGTCCACTATTAGATAAACACACAGACAGGAGGTACTGAAAAAGTACATTTTAGATTGCCATGTGTCATGAAAAGCTGACATCCATCAACATCTAGATCTAGTTTTTTTTTGACGTTCGTAACACTTTTCCTCAAGTGTTCTAAATTATAAAAATATATATATATATATTTGTTTATAGCTTGAACATTATTGGATTTATAAAATTATTGTATTTATAAAATACGTTTCAAATAAAAGATTTTATTATAATTAGACTTTCATATTTTTAATGGTAACCCCTTTCATATCTCAAAGCGTTACGGAGATATGGTTAAATAGAAAATAAGAATTTATGCAGCAGATCAGATCCCATAATGTCATTTTTACGAGAAATTGAGACTAGCAATTTTTTTTTACAATATTGATTAATGTTTAGAAATGAAATTTAATCAAAATCGTTAAAGCCAATTTTATCAAAATCGTAAAGACGACTTTAATAAAACGAATTTTTATATTTTTTCCCTTCAGTAAGCTACCCTTAATTTTAGGGTTAGATATCCAATTTTGAAAACACCATGGGGCAAAACTATGAAAGTCATAAATGACAAGCTTCATCCCGATCAGTAAAATAGTTTAGGCTCTAGTCCGAGCTATAGACAGACAGACCAAAATTCAAAAACTACTTTTTCGGATTAGGGTTGTCATAAAACGTCAAAATTCATCAAAATCTCAAGTTCAATTTTGTTGACGATGACAATACTTTCTCAACCTGTAGGATAGAGAGACAGTAATTAATGTAATTTTAGAGGAAGGTGACATCTATAACCGTTTTCATCGTGCCTTGTGTATTAGCCCCAAAAATATTATATTTATAGTGTTTTGAAAAAGAGATGTCACATTTTATCACATTTGTTTCTATTAATAAAACTCAAACTATTGCGTCGTTAAGGGAAAAGAGCCGTGTTGGTATCTATTTACTCTATTTGGGCAGAAATTATTTTTTTAAACAATAAAGCATCGTAAATTTTGTTTGTTTGTTTAGATTTATTAGGGTGTAACACAGTTTACAGACATTTTCGTAAAGCTCTTACAACAAATACAAAATCCACACAACAAACACCAGCCCCCAAAGCGCTCTCGATCGTAAACCAACATAGAACATTGAATAACACTAATAACATGAAAACATGTAGCGCCCTGAAGGACTGATAATAATAACAGTGGGTGAGGGGCGGGAAAATAATAAAAACCCACCCTATCGCCTTTATGGGGTCGTCAGGGATTTCTAAAAAAATACAAATGTACAAAGGAATGGTAAGTGAACAGAAAACATAGAAGGTTCAGTGATCGACGTAGGAAATACAAAAGGAAAAGTGAGAGTCGCCGGGGTCGGTTGGACAAAATAATAGTTCACTACCAGGGCTACGACGATCATTCCATGCGTAAACCTTGCGTAAAAATGAGAATAAACTTTCCCCAGTGATCAATTTCCGCCCGTCTGGTGCAGAAAAACTAAGTAAAGGGATAAATATATATTATTGTTGCATTAGGTACCATTAGTGCTGTCCACTACTTGTGGGCAGACTTAAAATCAGTAAATTGTGCAAAAGGCATAGAACGGAAGAAGATATTACAATAAAACACATTAAAATGGTAAGAGTGACATCGAGAGTATGGGCAGGGACGTTAAAAAAAGGGGGGGACACGGAACCACCACACCCCGGTTCGAGGACCAGTTAGGGCAAAAATCCATTCGCCCTCCGATCGAGCAGGACTTCGGAATCGGTTGGAGTGATGATTACTACTCCACCAGAATTACGCAGATTTAATCATATGTAATCCAGGTTGTAAAATAAATGAAAGTATTGCCAGTGGTCTTTTTTTTTACCTATCGTAAACTTAAATATTTGGTTGTAGCTGAAAGTCGGAACGGCATTTTCTGCTAGAACAAGGTGGCACTCTTAACTAGGTGTCATCGAGTGAGACCTTGTTTTTAGGTAACACCTTAATCAGCAAGTTCCAAGCAACAACATTCTCGTTAATTTGATAGTTGTCTTTAGAATAGAATCGGAGTCCCACCAGAATTGAAAATAACCATGCTATAGTATGGGGAGGGTGAGAGAAACAGCTCAAAATCAATTTAGAGGAGACTTGATAAGGAAATCACGCCCTCGTAGCTCCATCTCACGTGGTCAAACTCCGGCCTTTAGGCTATTCTCCGGGTCCCTCGATATCATGAAAGACACTGCGTCACAATATAACGTGTTATACGCACCAAATTTGTGAATTTTTTAAAAATATGTTTAGTTTCAATAGATCGTCATTGAAGCTACTTTTTACACATCTTTCTATCCTTCACTCTTGATTCACTTCCACGACCCACATTATCTTCCAAGATTAAAAACCCTCACCATTTGGGGTACATTCAGACTATATAACGTCCTACAGTACCAAGGTAGTAGAGTAGTTAAGAGAAATATAGTCCACGGTAATAATGGAAGTTACAATATTAATCAGTTAATAGCATTGACATTGTGGAGAAATACAACAATATATTTAAAATAGGACAAAAGTGAGGTTGAAACACTAAAGCATCCCCTTTATATGTGGATCTGAATGGCATATTGCTAGGTTTGAACTATAAAAAACCAAATAATGATCAGAAACAAATCATTCCAACATGTCACAACTCTTGACACTCTGATCATTTGCTGATGATAGGACATAATGTCTCAGAGTGCAAGCGCCAAATTAAATATACGATGTTGTGATGATTTCAATATAAAATACAAACCTTATCTAATATATTCCACCGTGGAATCACGAAGATCTCTTATAAAGATTTTTCAATTAGTCCAGTTCATTAAAAGTAAAAGTAGAGAAGTTGACCTAAGTGATAAACAAGCAATCCTTTTAATAGATACAACAAATATTTATGATACAATGGTAACAGTTGTAATTATATTGGTTTGGATTAATCTAAATTATGTAAAACGTCATAGATGAAAATAATTTTTATTTAAAAGTAATGTATGTAGAGTATACTTTTAAGATTATTCCATGAAGTAACACGCGCTTCTCAGAAACAATGTGAAAAGGATTTCAAGAATAAAAAATATTTTTATATCATCTTTCCTGTTAAAAAATAACTGCGTTAATTCCTGTTAAAAGGAACAACTTCGTATTAGGGCCTATTTGGCAGAAGACGCATATTCCCTATACCAATAAGAAGTTAGCCTTCACAAAACCTGTCGCCAGGATTCTTTCTATTAGTTGATTTTTACACTGTTGATGAGGGGGAAAAAAGGCAAGGGGTATGTCATATATAAACTATTGTGCGTATGTTTAAGGCATCTCCGGGATCCAAACATCTACCCCGGGAGATCTCGCCCACGCACGAGACAATCAGAGCCACACACTGGCAGTCACAGTCTAAAATAACTTACATTAATATCACAACTGTAAAGTGATATAAAAAATTTAGTTGGAATATGTATAAGTAATTAACAGGTGTCATTTAAATAAACCGTGTGTGAATAAACAACCGTCAACAGTTCTCTTTCTTCAATTTGATTAATATACCGATTTAATTAGTACTCGAACACGGAGCTATATAGAGCAGGTTAAACGGTATATTTTCCGTACAGTGATTATAGGCGCTTGATCACGGAGCTTTAGACAAACTATAAATCATCACAGCATTATCATATCAGGGAATTGTACCGTAGTGAATCAATTGACACCCAAAGTAGGGTGACTGATTACATAGTGTAACAATTGACGCCCAAAGCACGGCGCCATTAAATCAATAGTTTTTACACAGTATAGTGAAAATTAAAAAAAATATTAATGGCATGAAATAACACTAATAGAAACAATGAGCATTGTATTATGTTTGAAAAAATCAAATGTAAGTAATTTTTAATAAAATATAAAGTATTTATTGCCAAGCTCAATAGCTGCTTGTAACAAGAAAATCAAAATAAATACTTTATAAGTAATAAAACTACAAATACTATTTAAAATGAGTGAAATAAGTCACAGTACTAATTTAAAAATTCAACACTTGAAAGTAAATGTTTTAAAAGAAGTAAATAATATAATAGTAAAATAAATAAAAGAGTTAAAATGATATAATATCACTGGTAAATCTTTTGAAGATTATAAAAAGTAGTTAAAAATGATTTTAGGTATGTATAAAATAGCTGGATTTCCGTATTTTTGTCTGTAACATATTAAAGGAAATATTTTCCGAACCGTAGGATCTGTTAAAGTAGAATCTAGAATGGTCTCGACGATGAATATTTTTACTTCCTTTAATGCACTTAGCTACTCTTTTAATAGTCATCTCACTAAAAGACCGCAATTCAACCAGTTGCTCTTAATTTATTTATACTCTACAAATTTAATCTAATGTTTGGTCTAGCAACTAGATATCTACTTATGCCAATATTAGTCTAGACATTATAAGAGTTTGAGTAGTACAAATACTAAAACAAAGGGTTTACAACTATTTATATTAGTCTTTTATTTTTTACAGCTTTGTTTATACATTTTATGATCACTTTTTAAAATTTTGATTGCCCAGCAAATGATTCTTCCAACTAAATACATAACTTTATAGCACAATAGTGTAAATACGACCTAGCCCGAATTGGTTGGTGTGCTTTGGGTGGGAAAAAACACTGAGTTTTCCTAGTGTGTAAGACAAAGGTATTTAAAACCAGTCTTTAAGGACCCTCACCATTATCTCAGTGTAAAAGGCTTCTAAAAGTATAAAACTTATGCCTAATATAAATGTCTTCAAGTATCAACGGATTATTAAGGAAAGTTTCTTTGTCTGGAAATTAAAACGTTTACAAACAAATACACAATATATTAAATTTATATGCTTATTTCCTATGGTACTCTGGATTTAAAACTGGTGTTGATAGCCTCTGACAAGTAACGTTTAACTAAAAATAAAGTGAGGGCTTATTATATAGTGTGATGTTATTTGCCTACCTACCTTGTATTTCCCTATTTTTTTTCTACTTTTGTGAACAATTTCTAATTTAATTTCGCGTGAAATCTTCGAAGCTCGCCAGCTGGTTGCCGGCTTGACTAATGTTACTGTTTACATCTATTAAATTAAATAAAAGGATGGAAGGAACAACGTAAAACATTGTTTTAAATAATTTAAATAAGGAATTTTGATTTAAGGAAGAACACTTACCTTTTATTAAACATATTGATTATCCTTTTAAGAAGTGTGTTTGACTCTTGTATTTATTTTGAATGTCGACCATGTTTGTTTTAACGCATGCGCAGTGCTATCACACAAGTGAGTAGAGGACCTCATGATTTGTAAAAGAAGAAGAAAGGAAGAAAAAACAAGTGGGCTGTTCGATTTTTTTTTGACAGAAGGAAATATACATTAATTCTTTATAAAAAACATTATTCACATTCAATTGGCTATATTTAAATATTTATATTGAACCTACATTTCATTTTAATTTTCTCCCTAGTCTATAGCCAACAATTTATTTTCGTTATATATTAGCTTTCTCTTTGGACTTTGAAGTAAGAATAGAACATTTTTAAATTTAGAAGATTGGAAGGTTTTTTGAGGAGAGTGAAGTCTTCTTCCTGGTTGGTGGTCCAACATGGAGCCAAATCGATGGAGCTCCCAATTACAGTTATTTTATAGTGATTCAAATGTGGTGGATTGAGGTGAATGTAGCAGAACAGGGAAGCTAGGTGTGTGTGCAAGCACTAAAATATTTATGCTCATTTAAATGGTGGAAGAATTTGAAGTGAAACACATTTATGTAGATGGTATTTCAATATGGACTAATTATTCATGGGTGAGGTCAAACCAACTCTTCAACTTTCGATTATTGCAATCATTTATTTTCTCTCTTTCCTTTATAAATCAGAACTTAATTACTTTCAGAAAGACAAACTAATGCAAAGAATCAATAAACATTATATTTTATGTCTAATTATTAATTTTATTGATTGTATATATATTTTTTTCTTTTCTTTTGGTTTCAACAATAATGTGCTATACTTTATTAAATTAGAATTATAATTAACCGTAATTCCATAGTTAGGATTTTGATGTGGACAAAAGGGAAACAACAATAAATTCACAAAAGTGCCAATAATTGTTTTTTTATAGATTCATTTTTATTTGTAGCCTAAATTACATTTTTCTTTAACAATTCATTTTTTTATCTAAATTGTTCAGGTTTTTTAGTTTTAGGTTTACCCAGTGGTCCTGAGTTTGAGAGTCGTCGTGCCACTGAGCTGATAGCCGAGGTAAATGTTTTTTTTCTTTTGATTATTATTTTTCCCCTAGATACTAGGGGTGGCGACCAACAAAAACAGAAAGTATATAGATAAAGTTAGGACTCATATTTCTCTTACACTGATTGAATTAGTCGGAGGTAAAAATATATTAGTTTTTCCTTTTAAAGGTTATTATATTTATTTATATTTATTATTTCATTACAATAGACCACTTACTAATAAAAAGTGCATTAATTATCAGCCATTGCTGCAATGCTCCACTATTCATATATGTAATTGTATAAGCCCTTTTCTGGTGATAGAAACTACGAGGAAATGGCTGAACATATTTTTACAAAAGACAACTCATTTGAACGGTTAGAAGGAGTTCAGTATGTTGGGAAAAATAGTAGTTTTTCACGAAAACCCGATTTTCACAGATAATTATCAGTTTTTAACTATTTTATTAGTAAATATGGAAACCGATATTTGCTGCATGGCTGCAGATCTCTAAATAAAATACATCTCTTTGGCTAAGAAAGGCTAAAATATAATAAATCCATTTTTAAATTTGTTCCGAGCACATTAAAATTTTCTCTTTGGATCCTGATCATGACGCATATAAATTGAGATGCCTAGAACAGGAAACATTTTTTTTTTATTGGAATGTTGTTACCGTTAATACATATTTAAATCAATAATAGTATATTGATTCAAAATTTAAATTTTATGTTTTTAAGTTCATGAAAATATTATCTACATTTTGCTTGGCCTATGATAAATGGATGTTTAAATATATTTTGGTATGTATTATAAGCTAATTTACGATAAAATAATATTGAATAATGTTTAAGACTAGCTATTTAAATAATTTAAGTATGAGTTTTGGTGTTCTTATATATTTTTTTAATTGTGTGTTTTGATGTACATTTTAGGGAGTAGTAACAAAATACGTATAGGCCTACATAAGTTATTCTATATTTCAATTTACCACTTAATTCAGAGAATATGATATTTTAAAGTAATGTTTTGTGCACCCTGTCTATATTTTCACATTTTTACAAAAACATAAATTTCAGTTATGTTTCAATTTTTATAGTTAATTTTGAGGAATGATATTTCAACGTACCGTAATAGTTTGTGTACCACATCTATATTTTTATATACTCTATTTCTGACTGACACTCTCTCTCACACTCCCACACACTTTCTCTCACACTCTCTTCCCTCATACACACACACACAAACACTATAACAAAATCTTTCCCATTTGATCTTTTCTCATTCTCTCTATAACACTCTATCCCTCCTTCTCACACACTATTTACCCTCACATACACTCTATCACACAATTTCTCTCACATTATCTTTATTATACTCTCTATCTTAAGTTCTCTTTCAAACGATCTATATTTCTCAAATTTACTCTATCTCTCAAACGCTTGCTTTTTTTTCTCAAGCTCTCTTTAAAACTCCCTATGTGTCACTCTCTATATATATCAATTGCACTGTCTCTATTTCAAACTCACTTTATCTCTATCAAACCCTCTCCCTCTCAGATACTCTCTCTGTCTCAAACTCTCTTGATCTCAAACTAATACTCTCAATTTTTCTCTCTAGCTTTCTCTACATAACTTTATCTCCAACACTCTTTCTTAAACTCTGTCTCTATCTCTCTCCAACTCTAATTTTCTCTTTCTAAACTAGTTCCTTCCTCTCTAACTTTATCTCTCAATCTCTCTTTCACATGCCCTTACATTTTTGCTCTCTTTCACACAATATATCTCCCAAAATGTTACACTATCTTTTTCACACACACACACACACACACAC